>JAQFVV010014215.1:0-45203 GCA_028023455.1 Epiperipatus broadwayi
TTCTTATTCCATATACTAAATTGAATTGGCACCAATTCCAATGCATGTGTATCATGTAAGTAAGTTGCTGGTGTTATTTAGTTTATGGTCACCCAAACCAATTAGAAATAGCATTTGCCTTAATTATTCATATTTATTTCTTGGACTGGACAATTAAAATTAATTTATTGGTGCTATGTCTTAACTCACTAAGCCATGACAATTTAGGATGAAATCTAATTTTTTGAAAACATAAAAAACACAACTCAGACTTCAAATTTATACAATTTAATGTATACATGATAATGTATATAGTATAATATATTGAAATAGTATTTTTAAAGAATGTTTAGGTGGAAATCTTGAATGAGTGGAGTTATTTTTTTAAATCAACATAATTAGAAAGCACTTAACCTAGAACAACTGTCCCAGGCCAAGAGTCAAAATAAACTTGAAGGACTTACATTTTGGATCGTCCTTTTGGATGCACCAGTTCTAGGCTAAGTCTTTCTAATTAAGTATTAAGTCCTTTTAATTAAGTTGATTTAAATGGATAACTTCACACATTCAATATTTCCAGTATAATATATATAGATAAGTGAATTCAGTATAAATTGACTACAGCAAATTAAAAGTAAGTCCTTTTACTTCCTAAGTCTATTCACTTATAATAATATAATAAATAAATACCCAGGACGTATAGAGCAAAGCTTTAATAATGTTGATATTATTGTTGAGAAAATATTGCTTGGCAGCAATAATTCTTTTAAATCACTCCCTATTTTTAATCATGAAATGTCTGGAAGAGGTGATTTGTCTAATAATGGTGTCTAGCCGACAGTTGTCATTGAAAGTTGTTTTGATTTCTGCAGCCAACTCTCATACTGGGTACTGCCAGTTGCCCCTAGTGAATCGAGGGCCATGATTAAGGATGTTAGTAGTCTGGTCAGGAGAAGTAAGGGGTGTTAAGTTTGCAGTTGATTACTGGTGTCAACATTATTTAGTGAGGAGTTTATTTTCTTGTCATATTTCACTTGTAGCTGTAAGTCAAGGAGGCAACATTTATACAATTTCAGATGGGATGTTGAATATACCATGGATCTACAAAGTCAGCACTGATTGTTTTTTATGACCTTCTTACAGTCTTTGAGGATGTTTTTAAGAAAGAGATTTAGGATTTATTATTAATTTGTCACGGTTTTAGATTGACTTCGCAATACGTAATTGGCAGCAGTTAAGAACTACTTTTGAAAAAGCTTGAATGTTTTCCAGAAATTTAATACATTCTTTATAGTTTATTGCACTTCTACATAAAAAAGTGAAGCTTGACTCAATCTTATTACAAGTTATATCGCTTAGCGCTTTCCAGAGACCTTGTAATATAACTTGTAATAAGATTGAGTCAAGCTTCACCTACTATCATTCTTTTTAATAAAACTATTACTAATCAAGGTGAAGTAAAAACTAGTATTTTATTACATTTTTTATAGCACATATGTTGACTTGAAAGTTTAAAAAGCTATCTTTGGATACTAAAGATAGAATCCATTTTCAGAAGCTGTATTATCTCTAAAGAAATGTAATATATAATTATGCAGGATGGATAGAGCCAAGCTACAATAACATTAATTAAGTATGATGTGTAGTAAGCTTTTGATGTAGAAAGTCACAAATGTAGCAGTAATTGTGATGGAAAAGCATGGGTGTATATATAATAATATTACAGTCTTTGTCTCAATTACAAAATGCTCATAAGAATCTATACCTTATACATGTCTTCATCCACCCAAAATCACTCACATCAAGTACTCATAAACTAGCTGAGCTTAAGAATCTTCCTACCATAATTGCCATCTTTGCAGATTTGAATTAGGCAGAAAAGAAATCAGCATATGTTCTGAACTAAGCAACATTAAGCTACAAAGAATTTGGCTTTACTTCAAATAATTAAAAATTTCTACAATAGGAAGTGACACTTCCTCTCACTCCCAAGATAAAAAGCCTAAAGGTTCCACTTGCAAACATACCCAGCATTACCAAAGTCATTAGTCACATACCAAGTTGGAATTCACATATCACCTCCCTCAGAATTGTCTACTAACAACTCAAAAAAAAGACTGCCAACTGAGCTCCATTTTAAAATGGCCTGCAAAATTAAATACCAGGATCCAGTCTGCCCCCTTCATCTACTTCAGTGAAACCAGGCCAACTTATGAATCCAAAATGCTCAACACTCTCATCTTTATAATAAAGCCAAATTTTAACTCATACTAAATAAAAGTTTCACTTAAATTTATCTAATGTTTATTTTTTCTTCTGATAATAATTATTGTACACAATATGTTTTAATTAAATATTTCATATTACAAAAATTTGATTAATCTCATTCCCGCTGTTTATTTATTTATTTCCTCTTTGTAAAATTAACCTCATAACTTATTAAACTACATAACTTATTTTATTAAATACATATGTTTCAATAACCCTTCCCTTACTTCAGAAAACGGGTTACTATATTTTACATAGAGTCTCACTATTTTAAGGCCTCCATCCTTTACATCAGGCTTGGGTGATCTCTCATTCTCTATGGATTCCATGGAGTACCTCTTTTTAAATTCTACTGACTGCTTCCACTTCCAGTACATATTGGAGTCTGTTGTCTCTCTTGAATTTTCTTCATCCAAGTGTTACTGTCACCTATTTATTGTTTTTGGCAGATTTAGGTCATTTCACTTTCTATCTATTATTCCACATTGCATCTGGGAATTGTATGTCTTCTATCTTTCATCAGTGGACATGGTTTATATGTCTCTGATATTCTATGCAATTTGTTTGGGTGGTTTCCAGGGATTACACCTTCAATTCATTTCTTTTTGATCATATCACATATCCAAACTTAATATCATATTGAAAGTGTTAGTCCACTTTTGGAAGTAACATTGATAGTTTAAATGTAATTTTCTACACCAACCTCCAATTCAGCCAAAGATTTACCTGTAGCTGTGACAGCATGAAATGATGAAACACAGGAGTAATATAAAACCTGTTGTTATTATTAGTCTTTCTCAGGGTTATTTTTAGCGTGTTGTGATGCTCTATCAGTCAGACTGTTGATTCAGGATGATAAGGGATGTAAAAATATGTTTGATGCCTTTATTTTTTGGAAAAATCTTCCATTACTTGAGCAATGGATCCAGTGTCATTATCAGAACAATTATTTTTTGGTGAGTCCATGGTATGAAAAAAACGCATTCAAACTAGTATAGTTTCACCAGCATTTGTATTTTTCACAATGCAATATTCCACCCATTTGAGAATATGCATTTCTTAATGTTCATGAATGTCTATAGCTATCTTTGGTCACCAAATGTACGCTACTGCTAATGTTTTTGATCACGTCACTCCTGGATACCCTTCATGCTATAATTTTAGAACTTTTCCTCTACCCTCTGTTGATATTACTACCATATCCCCCACTAATATAAACCTTTAGTAACTGATAAGGTCACATTTTGTCCAAAAAGCGAGTGGTTTCTTAGGAAGGGTTAATCATTTCTAACCCATCCTATCCGCAGCTGATATCTTTTATTAGCCCTTGTTCATTTTGCTACTGTATTGCTATTTAAAATGCTGGCCTGTATGACACTATATAATTAATTTCCACTCCATTACTCTGAGGTTCATTTTTGTCCAGATTTCTAGACAAAGCATAAGCATAAAAAATTTCTTTACCTTTCTTATATGACAACGGATAATCATATGATGATAATATATTTCTCCATGGCAACATGCATGTACTCAAATGGTCAGGCACTATCTTATCATTCACTAATATTCCAACAGCTTGTGATCAGTTACTATGTAAAAAGGCCTACAGAATACATATTTCTTTCAGCCAAACATAATAGCCAAGACCTGTTTGTCAAACTGACTATAGTTTCTTCCAGTTTTAGAAAGGGTTGATGCAAAGACTATAGGTCACTCACCATTATAACATAAATGATGTAAAACTTTTTGTGACCCTCATTCTAAAGCATCCATTATTAAGCACACTACATAATTATTATCAAAATGAACCAGTAATTTGTCCAAGGACAGCTTTAGTTCATATAAAAGTTTCATTTTGTATTCATAACCACTCTCATTTCTGATTTTTCTTTAATAACTCATACTGAAGTTTTGCTACTTTAGCTTTATTCTGTAAAAGGGTTCAAAATACTTTATCAAATCCAGAGTGGCCTGAAATTCTTTAACATTTCTTTGTTTAGCTGCATTTTCCACAGCTCTTACTTTCTTAGGTGATGGTCGCTTACCCTTGTCTGAAATTATGTCCTAGGAAGACCAATTCCTTCTTATTTCCATGCTTTTCTGAGCATTTAACTTGACCCTGAATCTCGGCAATTTCTCGCATGCCTTAAACAGTCTTTGACGAACTCTTCAGATTATACTTTTATAAGTATCCATCAAAGTCAGGTATTATGCCATCCAATTTCTATAATAAAGACTAAATTTTTGCTTGAAATATATTGAACACCATTAAAATATTGAAAGTTAGCCCAGATTGCATTTAAATAATCCTATAGAAATTGTTAGCATTAATTATGTCCATTGATTTGTCCATCACTGGTATTTGATGAAAAGTGGGATTATGGTAGAATTTCGAAAAATGTGATGCATTTTGCAGACTGGCTAATACCTCTCTCACTTTAGGTATTGGATACACTCCTTTATTTAAATACCTATTTACCATTAGCCTATAATACCCACATAATCATATTTGACTATCGGATTTTATTATTACAACTATAAGTGTGGCTCAAGGTGTCAATATGCCTTTAATGACCAATCCCTAAATTTTCTCCTCGACTTTTGTTTTCTGCATAAATGGGATTTTTTTTGCAGTTTGCACACAACCATATGTGTTTTCAAACAAGTCCAAAGTCTGTTGATATTATATCCAATTCCTTAGTGAATAAATCTGGTTACTTATTAGAAATTTCTTATTTAAGGAATTTTTTTTTTACAATACCCTTCCTATTAATTGGCACTTTTACTCCACTAATTTCGATGCATTTCCACTCACATCTTGAGCTTTAACATGTTTTTTTATATTTGAATGGTAGTAGCAGCAGCCGATAATATTCTCCAATCTACTTCAGACATTATCAATATTCATGCACCACTGTCTATTTCAATTGCAATCTCTTTTCTGCAAATTTGCATGAATTGCTGCAATCAATTCAACTTCTATTATTTTTACAATGTGAGTATTAAAGGGTTTTCTCTATTATTATTCTGCACCTGAGTTTTTCTTGACTCTCCCCATTCCCAAATTCTGCATTTACAACATGTTTCTGCTTCCACTTATTCCACAGCAGAAGCAAGTGATCTTATTTCTCTTTTCATATCAGATTTTTGCTGGTTAATACATGTTTCTCCATCTTAAAAACTTGCATATTAATATTATCTTCTGCTTTAGATTTAAGAGAATGATCCTGCTCTAAAATTAGCTTACATCAGTCTCTAATAACAGCTGTTATCTGACATGCACCAGGTAATTGATCCAGAAGTACTTACTTGACAAACTCCCCACATCCACAATCTTTCAGTAGCTCCCTAAGGAATGAATTGTACTCCTTTATTGTCTCAAACTTAAATTGTTTTTTTATTCACTAAATGTAAACAAGCTATATGATGGGATGGTCAAGGGCTAAAACATTGGTTAAAAAAATTTTTTTTAATCCCTCACATGGTACATTATTATGGGAGGATCATAAAACTTACTAATTATTTCAATAATTTTCTTACCAGAAAAACCTAAGAGAGCTAAGACTTTTAGCATATTGTCCTCTATTCCATTTAGTGTTAACAAAATTTCAATCTGGGTTAAGTATAAAAACCAATTGGCAACATTACCCATATTGAACACAGCACCACAACTTCTCTCAAATGATGATATTTTAAATTCCTTTCAAAATTAGGTTTAAACTTTCAAACTGCTAATTTTCTCTCTAAGTTAGAGTCAAACTAAATATGTCTTAGCTCACTAATCCCTGGAGTAAGAATAACAATTTAGTACAGAATCTAAATTTTTTTGAGGGCACAAAGAACACAGACTTCAATTTATACAAGTTAATATCCACGTAATATACACAGTATAATATATATATACATGAATCAAATGCTATAGTAATTCGATATAATCCAATGGCATCTAATTAGGAACAAGTCCTTTCACATACTAAGTCTATTTATTAATAATAATTTACTAAATGCAGTATATTTATCATGATCAGCCTTTAAATGAGGTGGGAAGATGGCCTTAGTCAGTTTATTGATCTTCAGGAGCCAAAATCCTGGGAATAAGATGTCTCCCACTGGTTTCTTCCACTCTTGTTCCTTTTCCTAGTTTTTATATCTTCAGTTCTTTTAATCTCACTGGAAAAAATCTGTTTAGTAGGTGTCATATCAGTTTAATCTTGCCTCTGTAAATTTATAATATTTATTTTTTCCTTCTGATAATAATTACTGTATACAATATGTTTTAATTAGATATTTTATATTATAGCAATTCAATTAATCTTATTCTGGCTGCTTATTATTAATCTATTTTATTTATCTAATTCCACTCTCTGTAAATAAATCTCATAACTTATTTTATTAAATACATATATTTCAGGTAGTAATTCTATGCTTGAATTTTGTGCCTTGAAAACTGTTTAGCATCTTCCCTGGTTAATTATCAAGTTATTAGTAAATTCCGTCTCAGGATTTTTATGCATATTCTTCATAAACATATGAATCCGATATTTTTGATAACTTGTTCTCAGTTAATTCCATCTCCTTTAACTCATCTCTCTCTTGAGTCATTTTCAGGAGTAGTTTTTTTAGATTTGATATATCAATATCAGTATAATTTAATCATTATTAAACTTTGAAGCCAGAATTTTCTCATTTATATATTAACATCATTATCAGAAGCAGTACCCACAAACAAGTATGGCCATTCTACCATTTAAAAAAATAAAAAGCATATTAAAAAAAGACACTAGAAATGAATTTTTGTGAAATCGATAGAAACAAATCTACAAAACACAAATATATCCACATGCAGAATATCTGGTTCATTATTATCTAATATTTTGTTATGTTATCTTTTAACTTCTTCTGCACTTATGTTTTCAAAATTATACCAGATTGTAGTCTAACTCTTCTATGAAAACCATATTCAACTTCACTATAAAATATATATTTTTTTAAAAAATCTTATTCATTTGTTTTATCTATCCAATCCATTAAAAATATAATTTTGCAATAGTAAACCCAATAATATCAGATTCAGCAAATTAGAGAACAACATACTGATAAGTCTTATGATTTTTTCATTATATTTTTAAGATTTTACAGTGTTCTTAAATAAAAATTTTCTAATGCCGTACGTATTACACTGATAAGATGTTAAGTTTTTACTTCCATACAATAAGTAGGTAAAATAATAACTCTCTATATAATTAATCTAGTAGCAGTAATCATTTCACAATGATAAAAAAAATTGCTAAAAGCAGCAGCACATTAGAATCTATGCTGCGCATCAACATCTACAACCACCTTTAAAAAAAATCCAAGATATTTAAACTGGCTTAAATTTTCAAATTGATAATTCTGCAAATTAAAATTGCCCAAGATTTATTTTGAACATTAATTACTAAACCAAAATCTTTATGTTTCATTCAAAACATTACATACATTCTGTACAGCATCTTTTAAATTGACAAAGATGCACAATCACAAATATATTGTAATTCCAGAATCCAAGAACAGGTTGTTTTTTTCTTTAAATCAAATTAAAAATTGCATTATCAAATCTGTAATGCATCTTCATTTGTAATTCATTAATCCACTTATTAACAGCTTCAAAGACCACTGTTAAAAAAGTTGAAAACAAAGTTATAGTGGCACATATATTTGTTTAATAATAGTTTTAATTTCAAATGACCCAGATTTTCAATCTTCTTCTCATTTCATTGTGTAGAAATTGCAGAATATAAATAATATTTTGGTGAACCACCTAATTGTGAATAGTGCCATAAATCTGTTCATTTAAATGAGTCAAATGCCTTGACCAGATCAATAAAAGCAATATATAAATCACACTTTTGTTTCCAACACTTTTCTTGCATTTGCCAGAAAACAAAAACTATGTTAACAGTGCTTCTTAATTGTCTAAAATCACAGGGCATCCCTGGTAACCATTTATCTATGACTGCAAGTAACATATTCAACAAAATTTTTGAAAGTACCTTTGCTACAATGGTAATTATTGCAATATTTTCTATTTTCTTTATTTTTAAAAATTGAAACACTAAAAGTATCCACAAAATTAAGGAAGCATAATTTCATCAGCCCATTAATATATTTAACATTTCAAATGTCAGAGAGTTAAAAAAATTCATCATATAAATCAGATAGCAAAAAAAAGTATGGGGGGGGGGGTAATATATATAAAATGATATAATTTATATATTTTTTAATTCTGCACTGTCAATTTAAAATATAGATTTTTTTAAAAAATCAATTAATTGTTTTGCTCCTACATTTCGTTGTCTAGTTTTTGAATAAAGTTGTAAAACAGAAATTTTAAAACTGTAATTAAGCAGAATTTGTTTTTATCATAAACAAATTGAAAAATATATGCATTGTATACAAAAAAACCCCAAGAAATAATGGCAAATAAGAACTTGAATAACAAATAGCAATCCTTTCTTTTCAAAATGATCCAGAAATATAATACAAAAAATAGTACATACAAAAAACAATATTTTAAAACACTCGATTTTATTTCCACCACAGAATCAATAATAAGTTCCCTTTTCCTTTCGTAATGTTTCAAACACTTTATATAACTTTCATTAAAGACAAACTCCACTTTATAGTTATATATATAAAAAACAATAACAACAACAGAAATAATTAAGAATTTTTGATTAAAGAAAACATCAAATATGTATGTATTTTTTTTTAAAAAAAGGATAGGAATAGAATGTACGTGTAACACTATAAAGCCGAATTGTAATGCTTTTGATTTCGTACAAAATAACTGAAATATCAAAAAAAAAAAAAAAAGGAGAAAACAGATTTTTTAATGATTCAATGATAGAAATAAAAGTTTTTTTTTTTAAATGCATATATGTGTATATTATTTTCATATTAAAAACAAATCTGAAAGTGGTTTATTAAGGAAACTTTGTATTAGAAAGATGTGAAAATATTAAATTATTATTATTATTTTTTACATATTATGCAGTTCATGACTAACTTTATAATATATTCACAAACCTTGTATCCATATATTTACATAGATAGGCAAATATATAATTTTCTTTGCATATCTTTTAAATACATTTTTAATGTGAAATACTAATTTATAAACGAACACATACTATATAAAGAAATGTAAAAATAAATAACTTAAAAGTTTCAGATGTAAAACTATTTTATTTCACTTAGGTCATAATAAAAAATACAAAAAATATTGGTGATTATTTATCTTTTCAACATGTGTGTGATCAGGTGGGTCAGCAATATGAGATGGCACTGAGAGTAGTGGGTCGTGTAAAAATATGAGTTCGAATCCCGCATATATTACATATATAAATGCAGGTTTAAGCCTGTACAATGTATTAAAACATTCAAGAAAAAATAATCTTATTTTAAAAGTTGTGTCAGATACTTAACACACTTCCACTTGATATTAGCAACTGACACGTTTTATTTTATAATACAAAATGTATTATGTAAAACAAGTTTTACTACCACTTTATATAAAAATTGCGTTACTTAGAAAATCTTTATAAATTAATATTTTATTTAAAATGATCTTCCCACAAGAACTGTTTAATAGTATATTATAAATTTGGAAAAAGATCCAAAAATAAAAAGTAAAATAGTGAATCAAAATTTTAATCCACTATTTTATTTCTAAGATTTATATGAACATATATACCTATAAGAAAGAGGGGTATATGCATTTATGCTATGAGTGTTTGCATGCATCTTAAAAAAATGGTTTCTAAAGTTTCCCTTTAATATAGTAAATAGTTAAAATATTTTATCTCACTTAACAGATTAAGTAGTCATTGGATGTAGTGAATAATTTATAGATATATATAACATCATAATTTTGATAGTTGATGAATTTTATACACTTACAAATATTTAGTAAAAGAAATATACTTTCAAAATAATTTATTTCAATGATTTGTAAATGGTGATAAACAGGCAAATAATTAGAATATTTAAACTAGAATTCATAAATATATCAACAACTAAAATTGAGATTTGAGGCTAAAATCAAAATCATGATAAGGTATAATGGTGTACAATATGAGGCTGATTTAAATATAATTTAAATTGAAATTGACTGCTGAAATAGGTAGTTGTTTTCTAGAATTTCTACTATATTTTTAACCTTTTTAACATATTAAATATTTTTTAAAAATTCTCTGGTTGATATTTCTCCCCTTATTTTTAGCACCCAATAATTTTTTTGAATTCTACTTTGTCCAAAACTTTTGATAAGTGAAAACTTTCAATTTATAAAAATTAAAATTATTTAATTCAACAAATAAAGAGTGTAAAAAATTTACTTAGACAATAGTTTTGTAATGAGTATAAAATCTTTTACACAAAAATATAAACACATTTCTCTGATATAATCCATTACAAATTCAGTAAATACATTCATTTTCTTAAATAAGTAAAATATCTGTTATCTTAAAAGTTTTTATAATGCAAATGCATAAGTCACAATACATGACAATTGTGCCAGAGATAGCTTTTTAATATATTTTGTAAAAAAATATTTAAGTTAATTTTAATTATGATTAAATAGACGAATTATTGAAAATCTATACTATCATTAAAAAGTAATTATTCCAAATTATGATTATATTTTATATAACAATCCTTTATTCTTTCTAAATAAAAATTCCAGCTAAAAGCTTCACTACTATATACATATATAGATTGATAAAAGATATTCTTATTGCCAATTAGTGATAAAAGATATTCTTTTGCTTAGTCTTAACAATTAATAGAAAAAAATTTATATTACCAATGAATTAAAATATGTAAATAATCTTTATAGATTTTGGTATTGGAGACAAAAAAAATGCTGACAATTTAAAAAAAAATTGCTTTCAAAAAAAATATTTGATATTATATACAATATGTATACATTGTAACAGAACAGGATTTTACTTGGTATCATATTAGGTCAGCTAGATTATCACAATGAATAAGAAAGAGTCTTTCTTGGATTCTTGTACCTATATGCCTACATACACTTTAACTTCATTACTGGGAGATGAGAGGTTAATAATCAAATAAATATTAAATTATATACCTACACTCATCTCATCCTTACCACCTTTCATTTCCATTATTCCCAGGTTTCAAACTCATGGAGAATCTGCATAGTCATCTAGTTCAGGGTATATTAATATTTAAAATACAGGTATGCACAAATGTATGTAGGTGTATAAGGATAAGTGTGTATATATAAAATCTATGCAAATATGTAAAATATAGGTAAGTATGTGAAGAGATATGACTAATTGAAAACTGAATATAGAAGGACACAGAGTTTTTAATTTAAATAATTATATATATAACAATATATTTATAATAAATAACATTTAATACTAAAATTTATAACTATAAAATATTTAATTTAACATCTATGATTACTCTTTGCTTATAACTTATTTACATTATAATTCTAAACCCTTATCCCCTACAAAGAATAACTATTTGATGTCCATGTTAATATAATTTAATTTATATTTATGATTGTCTCAATCATCCTTTCTTGCTATATTATTATATGGAACTCATATATTCCACTTTATTTTCATTAACTTGATATATTAAATTCCTATCTGTCATAATGATGACATGGGATCCCCCTGTTGTAGACTGTAGTTATGATACAGACAAGAAAGACCATTTATGATAGAAATAGTTAGTCAAGTATACTGAAAACATTTAAAAAGATATTAATATAAACAAACAAAGAAAAATATATGAGTGTAATTGCATAAATGTTTGGAATAAATATGTATTAGATAAAATCTTACCTTTCCCAGGATAAGATCGGGTTTTTATGCAAGCAAGTCCTCATTGTAACCTATATTTTCATTTACTTACGATGATAGCAATAATATTTCTTCATTATGTTACATATTAACAATTATTTCCACTCTTTGTATCCATATTAAAGGAAAGACATGAATGAAAACATTTACACAAAATATACAATTAAATAAAATACATGACATCAATCTAAATGTTGTTTTAAAGTTCATAAGGAAATATGTCCTAGTGAGTCATTCTAATAATCCTCATTAATCCATTTCATGTATAGATGGTGAAATGAGCATTCTAGAATATCCATTAAGTCCCTTATCCTTTATATCCTTAGAACTTCTGTTTTGAAGTGGAGAGTTGTTGGATCCATTTATTAAAAGTCAACTTGATGTTTTATGGAAGAGATGTAAAGCACTAGGTCAAATTCATTCCAGTTCTGACAGTAATAGCTCCATAAGTGATTACTTTCTTTCCCCGGGATCACTTTTTCTTAAGCAATGCATTGTCAGTATAGATATTTATAAAATTTTATTAAAATATCTTGAATGAATTAAGAGCAATATTTTCTTATCCTATTAGATCTCCTTAATTCTAGATAATTCAATCTATGATTGAGAATTAGCAACACTTAGAAAATTCGAATTCCTCAGTTGGCTAGTTTTAACTCTATATGCTTTTCTTTATTGAATATTCAAGTATTTGTTTTTAATGACTATTTCAATTCAATAGTAGCTGGTATTTTTATTTGAATTGTAAATTCAAATTCTCTGCTTTTCAGATTATTCAGCTGATGAGAAATTTTATCTCTCTTCAGAGAAAAAACTTGTTGCTTTTCTTTCTTTTTCTTATTCACACAAGGATGTTCTATCCAAGATAATTTTAGATGACTTTTTATTATTACGTTAGTGATTTTGATTTATGTCCATTGTTTTTGTCATTAATAATGATCATTATATATTGGTAATATATTAATAATAATAAAAAAATTATTTCCTTTAAAATAATCTTTTAGTTTTTGTTTGCGTTTACTTTCTTTCATGTTGTTGTAATGTGTAAGAGTTACATCACAATTAGCAAGATAATTTTAATATAGGTTAGTTGTTGTGTATGCCTTTTATAATTTAATTCAAATATATATTTATTGTATGATTAATTGGGGTTTAAGTGGGTATAATACTTAATGGTTTATCAATTATAGTGCTTCATTTTTATTAGCATAGAGTTAACTAAAGAATGATAATATTTTGGGTCTTGATTTGAATTAGATCAAAAAGCGTGTAAATGATATTAGAGGGATTTAAGGTGCATATCTTACAATATGTTCTTTGCCCAAGGTAAAATTATATAACCTATGATCAAGTGATAAAACTTGATTTTATGTGTGATAGTTTAAAAGTGGTTGCTATCCCCTTAATACAATTTATTCTAGTATCTCAATATTTAAAGTTACATCATTAAATTTAGTGAAATCTTTACATCACTACCTTTAGTCTTCAGTATATTATGTAAATCCTCAAAATCCAAAATAATTGTTTCTGAAATATCTTTATAAATTTGGTCAGCTCCTGAATTAATTCATGCATTAATATTTTCTAAGATCAAAATATTGGTAAAAATCATTCGATCCATTTAATTTAATCCATGCAAATATATCAAAATATATTAGATATAGTTCGCTTTTTGTAATAAAACAAATTTTTGTACTTTTCTAATTTTGATTGTTTCAATAAGCATATGTAATAAAATTACCAGAGAATATGAGTGAGATTTCTTAATTTTAAAATCTGCTTATAGAAACTAAGTTTAAACTTAAAAAAAATCTCAATAACAACATTACTAACAATTAATAATCATGATGATCTCTCTTCCATATTAATACTGAGTCAACTACCATTAAATCAATCCAAATTTACTGATATTTCCAAAAACTATTCTATAATCTGCATGTTGTACTTTTTTTAACAACAACACTAACTAAAAATAAAAAAAAATATTGTTTTCACGATTGCCAACATTTTCTCTCTGATAAAACTAAATGAGATAATAAATCAATCATTTTAAAAATGATTATCAATA
This sequence comes from Epiperipatus broadwayi, assembly GCA_028023455.1. Classification (NCBI taxonomy): domain Eukaryota; kingdom Metazoa; phylum Onychophora; class Udeonychophora; order Euonychophora; family Peripatidae; genus Epiperipatus; species Epiperipatus broadwayi. The sequence continues at coordinate 14,203 of JAQFVV010014215.1, forward strand.
AGCCAATAAGATTTTCCAGAAACAATAAACTTTATTTTTTCATTTGTGGGAACAGTCATGAGGCAATTATACTGCAGTAGACTATTTAATTTTTTTGTTTGTTTTAAATCAATATAAGAAAGAGAAAAGAAAGTTAATAATTATTCCAATGACCTTCAAGGGTATTTGATAATATGTGTAGGAATCAAAAACATTTCCAATATTACATATAAATCTTTTTAGCAAAAAAAAAAGTATAGAAAGAGATATAAAACAGATATGTCTATCAACTATATAATTTAATATTTATCTGGATACTACTTAATGAATTCAATGCATTAGTTTTTGCAAACAATATAATATAGCAACACTCGAAATGAGTAAGAATGAAGTTAACAAAATAGTATGTAATATTGATGAAATTTATAAAAAATGTAAAATTAAAAGAAGTAATTGCAACTACCAATGAGTTATGTATAAGCTAGTAGACAAATGACAATAAATTATGAAAAGTTAAATTGACATTCATCAATTTATAGATAGCTCAGAGGGAGTGTGCATATTACTTCCATTTCATATCATTAAGCTACCTATGATTATTTAAATTAAAAAATGAAAAATAAATGCAAACAAAATTTAATAAATGAAAGTAAATGGAAAGACGGGGGTGGGTAAGTAGGTCGGAACGTGGGACTCATCAGGAGCCTGGAGATGCAAGAGTTTTAAATTTGAATATAAAAGTACAACTGCTAAGTCAATAATTTGAAGCTCCTCTTTAAGAAACTAATAGGATTTCTCTTTCCATTTTTACTTCTAATGTATGATGTAATGCATTACAGCACTACTGCTGCTGTGTTGTCTGATTCACACAAATAGGAGACATAATATTTGTAATTTTCTTGCTTTACAAACAGTTTTTTTGTTTGATTTCTTATTTTAATCTATACATTTTTTCCAAATTAATAATACTGAGTTCTATTTTGATTAAAAAAGTATTTTTGTAGCAAATAATTTTTATTTCTGTTAATTTATTATTATTGTTTGATATTTTCAATTACTAATTTTTTTTTTTTTTTATAATTTTGATGATTTTATTCATGATTAACAAAAAAAAAAAAAGTACACAACAAAGATTTAAAACAATTTCATTCAGGGGGGGGAAAAAATGAAAAGATATAAATCCAAAGCAGAAAAACAGTTCAAAGAAATATTTTGTAAAAATATCTCACTATGAATAAGGATGAACCATCCTCATCTTTTGCATATAATCCTGACATCAAAACATTAGAAGCAGAGAAAGGTAAAGTTAAAACTGAAGTCACATCCTCTAATAAAAAAAAATCAAATCTTAAAAAATAAAAATGCTGAAAGTATCCCAGAAAGTGATTATGAAACTACATCTATACTAAAATAAATCAACATATTTCAATGTTATACCTAAGATAATATGCATATGAATTCTAGAACTTATATACAAATGGCTTATTGCTGCACAATGCAAAAAAAAAAAAAAAATATTAAATGCAAAGTTACAAAAATTATGAAATTAAATTAATTATAAAGACTGAATTGACAAATTCTTGATTATCATAATACACAAACACTTTTAGATAATTTTATCAATTAGCATGATGTTCAATAAGTAAGATCACTACACATAAATCAAAAGCATTTTTTGAATTACTATACTATATTTAAAACTTTGAATTTAGCATTAAAATAATTTCAAGAATATGCAACTTTAACTTACTATCAATTTGATTAAAACAATATGAGATAATGGTTCCATTTTGGTTGAAAGTACACATAAATAAATGCCTAACTTGATTGAAATGTAATTAAAAGCACATCAATTTTAAGAAATGTAACCATTTCATAACTAAATTAAATTGTATCATAAAAATAAGTATTACTCTCTAATATAATAATGATGATACAAGAATGAGAAAAATTGATTAAGTAGATCATTTCTTCCATTCTATCAGCTTTTATTACATATTTGCAATCAATGATATATACCATATTACTTTGAATGTTTAAGTCGCCTCCAAATTTAAGTCACAGTAGAATTTAAAATTGAGAAAAAAATTTAAAATGATTTTATAATAGGTATGGTATTAAAAAATAAATATTTTTATGTGTTGAAGAATGAGAGATCAGCAGAAATAAGATGTTAAAATGTTCACTTCAAATTTAACACCCCCCACTTTTATGGCTCCAAAAGTTGAATAAAAAGTGTGGCTTATATTTGAAATAATACAGTATATAGAATTGAAAGAATTTACAAAAAAAAAAAAAAAATTATACTGTATTTAAAATTTAGTATTCATTCACACATTCTATTTTATATCGATCTTCATTTTTATGGAATATATTACTGTATACTGAAATATCTCTGTAACTCTACTTCTTTAACCTTAAATAATAAAAATGTTTTTATATTTTTTTAAAAAAGAAAAGAATAATATATTTCCAATTCTATAAGTAGATTTTTTAAAATCTTGATTAAAATTAAAATAATGTGATTTAAAACATATCAGTTTGAATAGTTTGTGATGAAATAAAATTATTTTTAGAACAATTATTATTTAATTTTTTTTAAAATTAATAAAATGACAAAAACCTTTTTAAAGTGTTAAAAAATTAAAATTACATTAAGAAATAAAAATAAAAGAGCATACATCTGAGATTTCATTAATATGAATGTAAAAAATTTATTTGTCTCACTATGTAGATTTTTAATCCTTACAAAATATTAGGAATTTAAAATATTTTATATTTATTAATAAACATATCATAGAAATAAAGTAATATATATTTGGAATAAAAAAAATCCCACAACATTAAGAAATTAGTGACTGAATTTAGAACTGTTCTTATTCTTTGATTATGTTAACCATATACAAATAAAAATAAAAACTAAATTTTAAATTCATTATCATTAAGAATTAAGTGTTAAATGGCTCAAAAGTAAACCAAATAAATGAACATTGGATTTAAATTTGGAACCATTAATAGGAAAGTCAAACAATTTTATAAGAAGCTAAGAGCTAACCTGACCAAAGAGGATAAAACCATGTATGTTTTTACCATATATACCTACTTTGCCTAAAAAACTCATAAAAACCCTCGCAACATATTTCAATCGAAGCTTTCACACACCACTAGCTACTAATAGACTAATCAATAATTCAAAAAACAAGATCACACCTCACCAAACCCCTCATGCTGTTTACAAAATTACATGCCACCATAACAGCTGCAGTGAGGCATTTTATGGGAGAACACGAACCACAATCGCTACCAGAGTATCGCAACATCGACACATATAACAGGGGAAAAATCAAATCTGAAAGTAGCTCAATATTTTTTGAACATCAAAGGTCCACAGACAACATTTTCGAACCATCAATGGCTGAAATGATTTGCCCTGAGCACAATGACACCAAGCGCAAGATAAGGGAGGCGGGCCTTATAGTAGAAAACCCCACTCCATCAATAGGAAACGCTTCTCCATTTTGACAAAATAGGCATCTGGGTGATTTGCATATATTTGCATACATCTCTATTAGACAACCTAACAACAAACATTATTATTATAAGCTATGAATATGGGAACATAAAGTTCCCGAGCGCTAAGCAATTATAAACTTTTAATATAGTTTCACGGATGTGCATTTCGAGTGCAATATACAGATTACAAACCACAAGTGAAGTAAAAAAGTAAGTTGCTTATTACTTTAATATAAGGTAACACCTATTAAGGCAGGATTGATGTGAATGAAATATGAAAGTTAGCACTATTCTGCATCATGTCTTGAAGGAATTTAGAAATGATTAACAAGAAGCGCTTTTTCATTAAAAAGAATGCCCATATTCTTTAAAGTACAAGCAAATATTATGTGAATGTCTAACATGATAAATTAAAAAAAAAAAAATTAATTGCAATTACCTTGATTTTCAAAAGTCTTTACAAGTACTCTTTTAATTTGAGAGATCAGATATATAAAAAGAAAGTCTATAAATAAGTTTCTTATCATGTGATTCTTTCAAACATATTAGGAATTTATATTAATAAAAGGCAAGTAGACAGTCAATAAGTTCAATTAAGCTTTCAATAAAAAATATATTTATTTTCTAGGAATTAACTGGTAGTTTTTTGACTTCTTTAAGTTATGGCATGAAACACTGATTTACCATAATTTTTAATTCTCATATATTTTGATGTTAAGAATTATGTTAAATTTTATTTTTCTGTATCAAAATATTTGTAACATTAAAGAGAAGCAGAAACAAAAAATGCTTCAATGGCAAATTCATGTAATGACAATAATTTGGATATACCTAATAAATTATTTTCCCTTTCATTTCCAATTCTTCATTCTTTTTAGCCGGTTGAATCTTCTTAAATAATTAACTGAGCACATCTAAAAGTTTGAACAATTAGTAATTTTATGAATCACAATTGTATATATTTGATTCAACTTAGATTTCCATCCAAGATTTCTTTTATATTTTTTCTTTATTAGAAAATTTATATTAAATTGTATTAATTAGATAAAATGCTAAAAGTTAAAGGCTTTAAAATAAATAATAAAGTAATATTTTATGATTATTATTATTAACACTTTTATATTTGAAGTTTTTTTACGAGTACTTTTTAATAATACTGTTTATTTTACTTATTACCACTGCTGTTAAAACCTTTTTAACAACAGGACATACCTCCTTTTTTTCCTTTCAAGATATATATGACTTATAAAATATAATGTTCTTTTCCATTAAATCTAATCAAAAAATATAATATATACACTCTCCTTTTTTCTTTCCAATAACTTTATTTTGTTTTACTTGTTTACCAGTTCCAATATACGTTAAAAAAAAAAAAAATGTATTGATAAATGAAAGGAATGCTTTTATTTTATTTTTAATTGCATTGATAATTGTAAAATATAAATATTTATTTTGTAGATTCTAAAAAATGACTACAAATAAGGTGGTAGGATGTGGTAAACAAGTAGATGTGTATATATGATAATAAACAAATAAAGTTTTTGGAAAGAAAAAAGGAGAGTGTATAATTTTTTTTTGATGGGATTTAGTGATATTGTTTAAGCTCAATTTTATTTAAAATGAATTTGTAGTTTTTTTTAAGTGAAATAGTATTATTTAAATCAGGTCACTTATAAAGAAAAATTATAATACAAGCATATTATTTCAACACACACACACACACTATCATTTACTGTAATATCAAATTTTAATTCACCTTCACTTTGTAATTAATAGTACGCTGATGCGTTGCGGTGAAACTTTTTATGTAATAATTTGTAGGCTTTTGTATATATATTCTGATTTACAGACTATGAATATGGAGCAACAAGGGCTCCGAAAGCACTAAGTCTGTAAATCAGAATATATATACAAAAGCCTACAAATTATTACATAAAAGTTTCACCGCAACGTATCATTTACTATGTATAAACATGCGTAGATAAATATTTTTTTAAAAAACAACATGATTTAATAAAATCAGGAAACCAGACCAATACCAGAAACCCACATCCATTTAAACAACCCATTCATAATCAATGAGGACACAATTTGGATTACATTTGTTATAATTTTTAAATTGTTTGCATTCAAAAATAATAATTGTAAATCTATCTTCTTTTTTTTAGAGAAATAATTGGAAAATCCAAGCATATCAAATTAAAGAAAAATAAAAATATTTTAAACAATTTTTTAAAACCAATGCCTAACATTTATTTTCTACATTAACATGGAATTTCTTTAATAGATCCCCCCCCCCCTATTTATTTAATTTTTATTTAGAAAGTATTAACAATTGTTTATGTATGGACAATTTCTGATAAATCAGATGTTATTCAAACTCATCATTTTCATTTCAAATGGACACATCCCCCCCCCTCCTTTTTTTTTAAAAATTGAGATAATATCCAGAAATATAAGCAAATAAATGGAGGGAAAAAATAATATGTAAAAAAAAAAAGAGATTTTTCTAAAATAAAGCTTTTATGTAAATAGCAAACTAAAAACATGTATTATTTTGTAAAAGCATTTGAGGCATTTTTGATTTATATGACCTCAAATGCTTTTATAAAATGACATGTTTTTTAGTCAGATTACTTTTTTTTTTCTATTTTTTATTTGGCTATTTGTATAATATAAAAGTATTATTTAAAAAAAATATTTTTTTTTTACATTTTATTTTTTAACTATATTTACATATTATTTTAAAAGTGGTTAAAACTACAAAAAAACCTGAGAAAAATTATAATTTAATAATGACATGTGAAAATAAAAAATATGCCTTCTAATTTAAATGAATTCTAAATTTAAATATCATGTGATCATCTACTATATAAAAATATGTATTGGCTTTTTAATTACATATGAATTAAATGAATATTAACAAAATTTTATTCTATAAATTTAATGTTTCTGCCATATATATATATATTTTAATTAATTTAATGAATTAAATATGAATTAGCTATTAATATTAACAAAAATATAATATTCCTGTTGGCTGTTGTTAAGGAGTTTTCTTGGATGTGAGTTCAAAAATGTGAATATACAATGGAGAAACACAGACAGGGCAAGTTAATATAAAAGCATTTAATAAAATGGATCTAGTGATTATTTTTATTATGCAAACAATTTATAAATTGTAACAAACATATTTTTTTAAATATTAAATACAAATCATATTTTAATAAATATGATAATACTATAATAATTTAATATATCCAGCACACAGTTCTTCTTTTCAAAATAGTTCATATATATCTAATATAGAAATAAAACAAACTAACTCCTTTTTAAAACTTGATTTTTTATGACTATAATCATGAAAAAGAAATCCAAAGTTTCGACTATTTTTTTTTAAGAAAATTTTGGTTATGGATATATTTTGTAATTTTTAATTAATTTATTTTTTTTGGAATATGTGATATTTATTGTATATATATTTTATTTTGGTGTGCCTTGAAAAAGACTATAAAAAATAGTCGAAACGTTGGATTTCTTTTTCATGATTATAGACATAAAAAATCAAGTTTTAAAAAGAAGGAGTTAGTTTGTTTTATTTTTATACTATAATAATTAATGACATATTGCAACCAAAATTAAATAAAAAACAAATTTTAAAAAATCTACTAATATTATTAAAGAATATTAGCACATTTCTAAAGAATATGTTTCCAATTATAAAAATTAAATTGTCTTGCAAATTCTAGTCATGTTCCAGGCTTTATTTATATAAACATACTCAGGCTATAAAAAAGGAAAGAGGAAGTCTAATAGCATTTCTATTTTAAACATTTAAAACTTTATATTACCAGAAAATTATGTATAATCTGCAAAAAAAAAAAAACACATATTCTCCAAACTAGCAATTATTCTTTATTATTAATATTTTTACATTATTGTTTTATACAATTTTTTTTTGAGAAACTTTTCAAAATATTTTGAAATATATATATATGTACACATATATATATATATATGCACATTCATTCATATTTTTCTGCATCACTTCTATCTCAGTGCCTAATTAGTATTTATTTATTTGTAAAATTTATTAAAATAATTTTTTATTAGTATTAATTGGGTTTAAAAGTGAAAATGAGCATCAACTTGTTCCACTGGATAGATAAGAAATGTAATGAAAAAAAAAGGTTAAATATAATTTTTTAAATGTCTTTTACTTGTATCTTTTACGTTCTCAAAGCTAAATGTCCAGAAGGAAGATAAAAAAAACACACAAACTCAGTGCTTATAAAAACGTGACATCTCTCACACCAGTAGTATCATCATCGTCATTTTTATTATTTTTAGTCAGCACATTGACATTAATCTGAGATTAATATTATACATTTACTTTTTAACTAAAATATCTAGATATTCCCTTACCAATAATTTTTGACTGGCTAACTGGGTTTGCTATGAGCCATCCATCTAAAAAAACAATAAAAAACTTAATTTTGTATTTGATCTGAAAAGATTTCAAGGTTCACCTGGGTTAATACTGAACTTCAGATCATGAATATGGTAGGCTATTGTCCTTTAAATTTAACAACTTATGATCCAAAGCATTCCATTAGCAAAAAGACAATAATGTCAATACAGAAAGTTGTATAATTAATGAATTTCTGAAAGATTTAGAATAATTCAAATATCACATTAAGTAAAAAAAATATATATAAAACTTTATCATTGTGATGTAATACAATTCATATTTTTAAAAAGATATCTATAATAAATTAAATAAATTATTTCTTAATTTTACAAAATTATATAATTTAATAATAGACATACAGTAAAACTTGTTTATTTTTAAGTAAAAAAATAATTTTTGAATTTATATGTAATAACTTGTAAAAATTGTAATGAATTTTATAAAAGTACTTCTCAAAACTGGTCATTTTTGAGGATATTTCATTAAATGCAGTTGCCCAATAATACATAGATACTCAGCTAGCATCCACAACTAACTGACTTTTAATTTCAGTAAAAAGACAAATCTTTTGAAAAATTGTGTCTAAAATTAAACACTTTTAAACTGCATTAAATTGTCTTATATTAAATTTTTTGATAACAAAAAATTTCAATATTGTGATATCACTCTACATAAATGACAAATAACCTGGTATTTGTTTTTTCTGTTTTCAGAAAGCATTGAATGTATGTTAATAAGTTTATAAACAAAGCAAAATTCTTCATACAGTATTGCCACCCTGTGCTAACCAGAGTAATCAATGAATGCCAGAAGGCTTGTGCATAAAATCCCTATCTAATGCCTACTCATCCAATATCCCCAGACTAGTTTCTGGCTTGTGGCCATCATCAGTGAGGAGCTTTGGATCTGAGAGCACTGCACCTAGATCTTAGGATCTAATGCAACCCTCCAGCACCCACCTTTTATCTCTACTTAACTACAAAACTATGAGAATGAAATTGGAAAACACAAAAATATTTTCAATCTAAGCTCAATAGCTTATATAGTCATATGGGTCTGAACTCAGTTCAGCACCCATACATTTTGGTATCTTTGGCCCTTTTGTTGAGCAATATAATTTCCTCTAAGTTTATTTTTAAAGGTTTTCATTGTTTTAAGATTTATTTTCATTTTCTCTTTTGATTTCCATGTTCTAGAATTTAGAGAATTTTATAAAACTAAAAAAAATATAACCAAACTACTCAACCCCCTTCCCTCTAAAGCACAACCAATGGTTTCACTGTTATAAGCAGACTTTTCAAGTCTTATTTTGTAGTTCTTTATACTTGGGAAGTCTGTTTGTAGCAGTGAAACCGTTGGTTGTGCTTTAGAGCTTTTTTTTTTTTTTTTTGCTAGTTTTGTTGAGTTGTGGATTTGGGATAATTTTGATTATTTATTGACTAGTTTAACTTTATGTTTTTAAAGTAAATAATAATAAAAATAAGATAAGTTAAACCACATTTACTTCACTATTAGAATAATAAGTGTTTATAATCAACAAATTTAAAAGATTTTTTTTTTTTATAAAGAAATTTGAGGAAAAGAATTGCAAAGTATGTGATAAATATTTTAGATAATAAACGTGTGGAGGTTAAGAAAATACCATCCATATGGCCACAGTATTTTTTGATATATCATTAAATTCTACAGATTCTCAATAAATATTTCTAATGTAACCTAACAAATTTGGATATATTTATTTTTGAAATTCAACTGCAATTACAAACATCATTAAATTAAGTTCATTTTAATTCACCTCCTTCATTCTCAAAATAATACTAGTTATTTCTTTTATATATATTTTGTCATATTTGAATTACTTGTAATTAGTAACCAGATTTTTATAATACATAATATAGCAATAACAACAAAATTTCAATTATGCAAATTAATTCTCTTCACTATCAATAAAAAAAATATAATTCAATAATATCCTTTATGTCTCAGCAAATTTATTAACCATAATTTTAATTTAATTCATTACTACTTTCATTTTATTGTTATTAATTGCTTCTAGTCATTAGGTAAATATTGAAATATCTTATTATACGATAAAGATGTCTATTTTTGCAGAATAACAGGAGATTAAAAGGCAATTCTCACCAGACTTATCAATTTCAAGGTGATGATGTGTTTTTTTTGGTTACTTTATTCTTTATCTCATAATACTAGATATTTATTTACTGCTCAATAAACAAAAGATTAGCTTGGTTGACTAAAGATTAGTTATCTATAAATAAAGTTTTGAAGTCCAGATTATGGAAGACAAATACATTAATCACCATTTATTGAGGCCTTTATGAACTGAAATATATATACACCCACATAATGACCAAAAGTAGAGGATGTCAAGAATCTCTTGATTATGCTCCAAGATTACTATTTGATTACAACCTTTTATTTAGCTAGCTATATTCAGTGGTAAGAGGTTAAACGAAAGGAACCTTTGATTCTCTTGGAGCCTAAAGAACACAGCAAATTCTAATGTCCCTCCATACGTTTTGTTTCACTGTTATTACTATATGTTTATTCATATAGTATCAACATATGTGCCACCAACACCATTACCAGTGTGAGTTTATTTTTTTACCTCTGAGTTTAAGATCAAGAAACACCATGTCTTTTTCTCAGTGCCTATAAGCAGAATGAATGTTTTTAAATGATAAAGATTTTCCCAATTATACAATTATGACAGACAAAAATAAACATGCCCTTAATCCCAGGAGCTTAAAGTCACCAACCAAGGCAGGGTTGGGGCCGAAGGCGGAGGGTGCTAAGAATATCCTGGAGGGGACCCAGGCTGCCATTTGATGACGACTTTTTATTTAGGTACTTACAACTGCAGATCACTTTCAAGTGAAGGAAGATTTCAAGAATTAGAAGAAGAACTCTCTTATATTAAATGGGACATTATTGGACTTTGTGAAGTTAGAAGAAAAGGTGAAGAGACAATTGATTTAAAAGTGGACATATGCTCTATTATAAAGGCACAAATATTGGAAATACAAGTGGAGTAGGATTCATTATAAATAAAAAGTGGAAGAACAATATTGTGGAGATTGATGGTGTATCAGACAGAGTGGCAAGATTAGTTATACAACTTAATAGCAGATATCAAATGCAGATAATTCAGGTTTATGCCCCAACAAGTTCTCACAGTGATGAAGTAGTAGAAGATTTTTATATGGATGTACAAAAGGCTTTTGATCAGAGTAAACAACATTTTAAAATTGTTATGGGAGATTTTAATGCTAGAATTGGTAAACAAATGAAAGATGAAAGTGTTGTAGGTAATTTTGGTTATGGTAATAGAAATGAGAGAGGACAAGATCGGAAGAGCGTCGAAAAGGAAAAACTTTATATTATGAATTCTTTTTTGAGAAAAATGTTAGAAGGAAATGGACATGGAAGCATCCAAATGAAGGTACAGCAGAATTGGATTATATTTTGACTAACAGGAAATACATATTTCAAGATTGTAATGTTCTTAATAAATTTAACACAGGAAGTGATCATCGATTAGTAAGGGTAAGATACATGTTAATGTAAAACTAGAGAGACAAAAATTATTAAGAAAAACTATATTTACAGTTGATATTCCTAATCTTCAGAAACATTCTAATGAATTTAAATTAGAACTTACAAATTGGTTTCAAGTATTAGTAGATTTTGAACATGATTCAGATTTGAATGAAATTAATAGAAAATAACTGATACACTTTTAAAAACGCAACAAAGATAGCTGGTAGAAAAAAGCAGCAATTGACTAATAAAATTTCTACTGAGACTAGAGAACTTATGAAGAAAAGAAGGAATATGAAGATATGCAAGAATGAGCATTCAAAAGAATTGAATATCTCGAATTTTGTAAAATGGTGCGGAAAAGAGTTGAAAATGATATAAGAAAGTAAACTGTGAACTAGCAAGAAAACTGTAGAAGAAAATAAAAGTCTTAAGAATGTAAAACAACATTTTGGTATTGGTAGGAAATTTATATCTGCATAAGGAAAAAAGATGGAATTATTACTAAAAGAGGGAGACATTATGAATTTGGTAGAAGATTTTTATCAAGAATTATATAGTAATAAAGAACAAGTACCTCCTATATCTATTACATCTTCCGAATTGCCCAGAATTTTAAAAAGAAGGAGAAAGCAATAAATGTAGAAAAAGGAAAGCCCAGGTAATGATGGAATTATAATTGATATATTAAAGAAGCAGGGAAGAAACAGAAAAAATATTAGCAAAGTTATATACCAAATGTCTAAATGATAAAGAGTACCGGATGATTGAAAGAAGCAGTAAAATATAATATTTAAAAAAGGTGATAAAGAAGATATTAAAATTACAGACCTATCAGCCTTTTATCAGTTTTATATAAAATTTTACCAAGATAATACAACTCGCTACAGAGAACCTGGATTTTCCCAACCAAGAGAACAAGGATTAAAAGGGTTTTAGACAGACATATTCAAGATTGAGAAAGTATGAAAGGACAAAGAATAGAGTGTATTAGTTTTGGATTTGTAGATATGAAAAGGATTGATCTATAAACATTTCTTCAGGATAAACATGACATCAAGGAAGACCAGGAATTGTCATATTTTAAAGAATATTTATAAAAAGCAACAGCAACAATAGATACAAAGATCTGGGAAAGCAACATGAGAAAGGAAACAAGGGACCCATATCTCCAAAACTTTCACAGGCGCAAGAAATTTTGTGGATAAAATGGGAAACAAAGGAGGAAAGAAATGGAGATATTTAAGATTTAGATTTTCAGAGAGTAGTGTTTTGCAAAAAGCTTCCGAGGCAGAAATGTTGCAGGAGTATCAGAGAAAGAGGAAAAGAAAAGTAAAAAGACAAAGAATTTAAGATTTGCTCCAAATAGAAAAAAAGATGATTATGATGAATTAGAAGAAGTAAGAGTACAAAACCTGTCAGATTATTAATACAGATGGAAACATAATAGAGGAAATTAACATAGAATTAAATGGTGGAGGCTTTGGTAGAAAAACTGATATTAAAAGGAAAAGCCTATGTGTTTGAAAAGAATGTTTTCCGTCTTCTTATGGACTGAGACTGGACCTAATAGAAGACAAACAGAGACTCAGACCACCAAAGAAGTATGGAGAGAGTAGTTGGGAGAACAAGAAGAGAGAAACAAGAGGGAAGGAACAAACAGGGTACGACCCATGAAAAAATAAAAGAGAAGGGAGTGGGCGGACAATTGCTAGAAGAGAGAAAAGAGGACAATTGAAATTTAAACGGATTCCAAGAGATGAAAAGACCAGAAGGAGACCACAAAAGAGGAGGAGAAAAAGAAAAGGAGGGGGAGGGGAAGGAGCAAAGACGGAGAAGAGGAAAACTGGGGAACCCGGTGAAAGGTTGAAGGCTAAGTGAAGAAAGATTATGTGAATTTGAAAAAAAAGTGACTAATATTTAGTAGGATATCATTGAACTTTATGAAGTCAGAGAAAAATATATAGTATAAATCATTTAAAAAGTGAACTTATACTTTACAACACTGGTACATATACTAGAAACATAAATGGAACGGGACACATTATAAATAAAAAATAGAATGGGTAATATTTTTTTGAGATTGATGGTATAATATTGAAAGATTAATTATTCAACTTAATGGAAGATATAAAATGATGAATAGAAATTTTTATATAGATGTACAAAATGCTTTTGATCACACCAAACAATATTTTAAAATCATCATCAGAAATTTATGGATTGGAAAATGATTAAAGACGAAAATGCTGTGGGTAAATTTTAGTGAAGATAATAGAAATGAGAGAGGATATGGACTTTATAGAAAAAAAGTGTATATTATGATTTTCTTATTTGAGAAAAATACTAAATAAAAATAGATATGTATTTCAAGATTGTCATGTTCTTAATAGATTCAACACAGTAATTGGTCATTGATTAGTAAGATATAAGGGTTGCATTAGATCCTAAGATCTAGGTGCAGTGCTCTCAGATCCAAGGCTCCTCACTGACGAAGGCCACAAGACAGAAACTAGTCTGGGGATATTGGATGAGTAGGCACTAGATAGGGATTTTATGCACAAGCCTTCTGGAACCCACTGATTGCTCTTGTTGGCACAAGATGGCACTACTGTATGGAGAGTTTTGCTTTGTTTTGAATTGTTTAAGATATAAGAAACATATTACTGCAAAATTAGAGATGAAAACTATTAAGAACACATTCCAATGAGTTTAAATTATAATTCGTAAATCATTTTAAAATATTACCAGATTCAGAAGATAGTTCAGACATGAGTGAGATCAAAAGAAGTAATTGATGGTTTATAAACAACTGCAACAAAGATAACTGATACAAAAAGCAGTAATTCACTAGCAAATTTTCAACCGAGAAATATAAAAGTACATAAAAATGACCCATTAAAAATTAAACAAACTGAATACAATTAATAATGATACAAGAAAATAGTATGGGAATTAAGGAAAGCTATACAAGGAAATAGAGATATAAAAACAACATTTTGGTGTTAAAAAAAGTTGTTCCAGCAAAAAAAAAAAAAAGATATTACTAAAAGAAAGAATATTATGAAATGTGTAGAAGTTTTACAAACAACTGTATAGTAATAATAAGTAAAAAAAATAATTCATACAATTAAAACATCTTATGAATTGCTAAGCATTTTAAATGAAGAAATGAAACATGCAATTAAATCTATGAAGAAGGGGAAAGTTCCAAGAAATGAAAGAATTATTAATGATATCTTAACAGAAATGATGAGGAATGTAGAAAAATTGTTGGCAAAACATTTTATCAAATGTTTAAATAATAAAAATGCAGTAGTGATATTGATATTTAAATAAGATGAAAATGAAGATATTAGAAATTACAGATTTATCAGCCTTTCATGAGTTCTAGACAAGATTTTTATTAAAATGATTATCATTTGTTTATAGTGAACTTTAGATTCTAATCAACCAAAAGAGTCAATTTAAAAATGGTCTTAGCATGATGGATCATATCCAAGTATTGAAAGAAGTTATTGAAAGACTCAATGAGTTGCCATTATACTTTGGAATTTGATTGCAAAAGCATTTCCACAAAAATTAAGGTTTTGTATTATCAACATACAGATTCAGGTTATTGTTATATTTCAAAAAATATTTACCAAAATACAATAGTGATTAGATTACATGGCAACACTAAGAAGATTAAAATTGATAAGTTTGCATGAAAGTGATTCCATATCTCCAAATATAGCAGGTTTACAAGTTAGTATTTTAAATTAATACACTGTACAGGCTTATACCTGCACATACAGATATATATGTAATATCTAAGGGAATCAAATTCAGACTTTCACACAACTCTCAACTCTCTAAGCCATCTCATATTGCTGACCCATCTGATCACACACATATTGAAAAGATAAATAATTACCAATATATGTATTTTGTGCTAAACCAGCACTCATCATTTGGTCCAGATTACCATCTCCACACATATATACAATCAGTGCTCAGCTTTATATTAAGACAGCCAATCTTCATACTTTAATGGACAGACTTCAAACTACTCCAACTCACAACTTTTTAGCCTTCCATTTACATTCCATCATCAGATTTTCAATGAAATGAAGGCTGAAAAGTTGTGAGTTGGAGTAGTTTGAAGCCTGTCCATTAAAGTATAAAGATTGGTTATCTTAATATAAAGTTGAGCACTGATTGTATATATGTATGGAGATGATAATCTGGACCAACTGATGAGTGCTGCTTTAGCACAAAATACATATATTGGTAATTATTTATCTTTTCAACATGTGTGTGATCAGATGGGTCAGCAATATGAGATGGCTTGGAGAGTTGAGAGTTGTGTGAAAGTCCGAGTTCAAATCCCTTATAAGTTAGTATTTTGTGGATCAAAATGGAAATGCTTCAAAGCTTCAGTAAACATAACAAAAATTAGCAGGTGAGAGCAAAAAAGCAGAGTTAAAAAAGATAAATTCTAAAAAGACCAAAGTTATATTCACTGATAGGAAAAAAAAAGATTGATAATTTCAAATTAGAAGACAAATATATTGTTCAGAATATGAATGGATTGCTTTTGGTAGAAGTAACTTAAATATTAAAAGGAAATATGTCTATGCTTTGACAATTAACAGAAAGGCATTACAGAGACATCCAACTACCAATAAAGTATTGAAAGACATCTGTTGGGAATAGTAGTAAGAGATTAAAAGTAAAATATACTATTGAATAAACAGATAGACATCATTGAAAGAATTAAAAGACTAAAATGAAAATGGGTTGAAGATATTGCTAGAAGAGATTATAATTGAAACACATATAAAGTCATGAACTGAATGCTAAAAGATTATAAAAACAAACAAACTAGAAAGCACATGTGAGATGAATCAATGAAATAAAAAAGCTTGCTGATGTGATGTGAGAAGATAGGCTATGGATAAGAGAAACTGGATTACATGTGGAGAGATATATACTATCCTACAATGGATTGAAAATAAATGAAAACAATGATGATAATAATATGATTATATAAATGAATGATTTAAAAAACATTATTTGAAATGATGCATTACAATAAATATAATTTTCATATTGCAAAAAAAACATTTTTTTTTTTTACAAAAAGAAATGATAATCTTTTTGTTTTAATTTTTCACATTTTAGTTAACTCATTTTGGACCATCAAATTTAATTTTTAATCGTGTGTATTTATACATTACAATTGAATCGAGGAGAATTCAGTAGTAAACATGATCAATTAAAAATATAAATTTATTTCAAAATTAACAAATATTTCATGAAACACCTGTAAAAAAGTAAATGCAAGCTATCTGATGAAAATTTGTTTAATTTTGAAATAAATCTCTGCTTATTTCTGGCAAAGAGCTCTCAAATTATAATTAATGGAAATAGATAGTTGTGGTAATGTCAACAATGCTCAAATAAATTTTCTATAATTAGAAATGATATAAAAAACAATAACATTATTTTAAATACAGTTCTGAAGTCAAAACACATTAAAAGTGTAAACCACAACCTATTTGATGCAATACAAAAAGTAGTCCAATTACTAGATCAATGAGTGTGTGATTTTAGCATTAGGGACCCACACATATAACATTTAATGATATTTGATTTCTTTTTTTTTTTTAAATATACACACACTGAATGGATTATTAGCTTCTGCAAATATATTTTCTTCTTTTTATTAAAGAAAGGCTAGTTGTATTCAGTAAAAATGAATGTCCAGATGTTTGTTTAATTCTTGATCACAAGAAAACATTTGTATCCAGAAAACATATCAATTTTCCAAAAATGAAAAAGAACGATTTGTACTTTTATCTATTAGAGCTGCTCAGAATCTCAAGAATGTTAAGGCCAAGATAATCTTCTAGAAAAATGACCAATATTACTTTCAGTAGTAGAATTCTATGCATGTTACACATTATTTAGCTAATAAAAATCTTCCAGATACCTCATATTTATCACTATCCTTTTCTAAAAAGGCAGCTGCTTCAAATCTGATTTGCAAAGTCAGGAAAGTTCAAATTCTAAAAAATTTTTAAAAGATAATTTTAATGTATTGCAATTTATTAATTATTTTTCTTTAAATAACAATTTATACTTTATTTTTAAAAACATTCATTTTAAGTAATACAAGGAGCTGTTTAGACTTATAACCTTTAAACATTTAGCTAATGCTTTGCAAAAAAACAACAGCAACAACAATTTGATAGCATTAATACTCTTATAATTAATATATTGACCATTATAGATAAAACTTATAATAATTGTACTGATTAAAAATAGTTACTTCTATTTTTGAAAAATGCTTCATTATCTCAGTAATGTTTGGAATTTAAAATATGGTTATGCACCAATAATTTTGATATAGAAAAAACTTCAAGAGTATTTAAAGACAGTAAATAAAAATCTATCATTGAAACATTTTGATGGCAGTTACATTTAAATACTACTTAAAAAGGAGACAGATTTATTAATTATATAAGTAACAATACTCTAAAATTTTAACATACATTTACTAATACCATTATATATATACACAGTATATAAATATAAAGATGAACCAAGAGCTCATGTCATAGTAATATAATACATTGTCATAGTCCATTTAAATATATATATATATTACTATTTTCACTAATATTCTTATAAGTGACCAATATTGAATGACTATCTGTCTGCATGTAGAAGGGCTACTTAAAACAGAAAAGCCCTATGTCTGTGATTAAAAGAAAATTCATGGAAATGGACTTGAATCTAAACTATGCTACTAGAAAAAGAAGTGCTAATCATTATTCTTTTATATATAAAAACAGCAATAATAATAATAATAATAAAGCCCATATTCACTTTTATTGTTACAAATAAAGATTCCACAATCATAATAAAAAGAAACAATGTAAAAAAAAAAAAAAATTATGAAAATGCAGCAAATCAAGTTTAGAGAAAAGGAGAGCCATGGGGTTCAGAGCTAGCACAAATACCTGGGAAAGATCATAGGATAAAAACTTTCTGTGAAAATTCATAATCATTTACAAATTAAACTTTGATTACATCATTTGGATTCCGTTATATTAATAGATAAATATTAGTTCATTATAAATAATTGTGGACACATGTCTAGAACACTGATTTTTGGAAGTTTTGGAACAGATCAGTAACATAACATGAATATGTGCTGACCTTATTTGATATTTTCACTTTTCTGATGATAGTCTTATCCTGCCCATGGTTTTGAGGAATACATAACATTTTTAAATTAAAGATAGAATAATGTCAAAATGGATATTAAAGTTTATAATATTCCTTCATAACTCTTGTGACAAAATAAGCCTTCATAAAGTTTTGTTGTGTATAAAAGTGTGTCTTAATAGCAATCTCCCCTTCCCCCCATAAGATATTTCAAGGATATTATCAATTCATAGTATTAAAATATATATCACTTTCCAAATAAATTGTTATATTATTTTTTCAATAATATCTTTTTTTTAATTCATAAAAATGATTCGTTATTTTAAAACTTATGTGAACAGCTTGGAATTTATTTAGAATTACATTTTTATTATGATTACAAGTACTCCAAGCACACCTCATTTTTAATCTACAAATAGTTATATATTGATCATTATTAACAATCCTTCATAAATATATATAAGCATTCTAAAAAATTGAAATAAGTTTTGAAATGACTATACAAATTAATTCACGAATCATCTACACATATATAACATGTTATCTTTTTGGTGTATTTAACATCTTGTGATACTGGTTAAATTTCTTCTGCAGGGAATTTTTTTTAAGAAAAGATTTCAACATTTAGCCCAATTATAGAACTCCATTATTTTTTATCCCCAGCCAAGTTTTCTATTGAAATCAATCTAGCTTCTCTTTAGAATGTCTTTGAGATAAATCTTTATAATATAAAAAAGATGTGTCCCTCACACGAAACCATACTTTTTAAAAAAAAAAAGTATATTATTTTGTATGTTCAATTTAATGAAGACATACCTTTATTATTGCAGATTCAAAAATACAGTGCATACAGCAAGCTGAAAAACATACTATTCGGTCTTATCATTTTTCTTTACATTTTTAGAATTTTAAAAAGTATTATTCAATGAAAAATTTTAAGTGATTTTACTGTTATATTAATAAGAAATCTATACCTCATTTCCATAACAATAAACTAACTAAACTAAAACCCCTATTTATAATTAATTTAGGTGAGATAATTATCAGTGTGATGAAATATGCTAACTTTTAATATAAGAAATGTAATTGTACCATACTGGAGTTTATGTCGCAACTCAATATCCAAGTTATCTTCCTATCTAGAAAATTACCAAGACATTAAAACTGATTCAAGAAAGCAAACATTTTACATTTATTTAATTGATAATATCAATATAATCTTGTATAACTGAATTAAAAATGATTGTTTAAACATCACAATTTATTCCTTTAGATGAGAACTTTAGGTTAATTTTTTTGTATTATAAAATACATTGTCTGTAATTAATTAGTAAATAGCTCTATATAACTTCATTTTCTAATCAATCTATAAGTTTTTATCAAATACATTTCAGCCTACATACTTGTTGTCAAGTATAGTAACATGTTTTAGAATGTTTGGTGATAGTTTGCAAATATACTGCATATTAATAACGAAATATAATTTTCGCATTAAAAAAAAAAAGTGCAGTATAAATTTTCTGCAAAAAGAAAAAAATCAAAGATTGTTGAACAAGATTTTCTTGTTTAGAAAAGCTGATTAAAAAATAATGGCTAAAATAAATTAATAAATGCATCATTTTTAATCATGTGTATAATTTATTTACATCTCATTAAATTATTGGAAGGCCATAACATATTCTTAAAAATACAAATCTGGTTTAAATATTAAAGAATAACTTTTATAAAAAAATTATTACATCTGATTACATATTTATTAAACTATTAAGTCGATATTTTATACTAATTATTAGTGAATAGGCTAATCTAATATCAGAAAAAAATACTTCCTTGTATTCATTTGCAAGCTATATAAAAATTAAAGAAAATATATTAAAACTTGAACGTCAAAAATATTAACAATGTTATATCCTCTAAAATCCATTGCAGTTCATAAATAACTAATAATCACAAAAATAAATCAAAATTTGTACATAAAAATGCAAATTATGGCATTTCAAGCCTTCAGCAATATTTTTTAACATTTTGAGGATGGTATAAATAGATTATGCAATGGCAGTGTGACAGACATGAGAGCAAAGATTCATGGATTGAATAAAGTAAATGGATTGTTTCCATTTTTCAAATGTCACATGACTTATATAAGCAATTAACTATTTGATTATTTTTTAGCACTATTTTTTTTTTTTTTAGGAATATATTTTAAATTGCTAACTATGAACAATAACACATCATGATTTTTTTATTTTAAAAAACCCAACAATCTAATCTATTTTTTCAAAAACCAATTCAACATTCAATTCACGTGACAACTATAAAATTAGAAAAAAAAAATTCAAATTTCTCAAATAGCTTTTATTTTTACATCACAATAAAATTATATAAATTGTAGATAATTTATTCTGACCTATGAATCCAATGTATTTAATTTTTCTAATAAACTTTCATCATTATAGCAAGTTTCAATATTGGTAACAAGATATAAATGTATTTCACAATTTTGGCCTTGAATCATTTACACACAACAAAATAATTCAGTAGTCAAAAGATTCATTGCAATGAAAAACCTGGAAATGATTTTATGTGTAAGGACATAATTTTAAATCAAAGATAAAAGATGATCCAGATACAATGTTTTTCTATGAATTTCTATAGATGTGAAAGTTGTATGTTGAAAAAGCAAACTGAGACTTTTGAATTGTCTGCTGGTTTGAGCACCCCACAGATAGAAAAAAAACTTGAATAAATGAATATTTGAGCAAATTTACATATGCATTCTCATTAGAAATGCAAATGAACCAGATTGGAACTATTATATTTATATGTATGAGATAATCTGATTAATTTGAAAATGAAAAACATATGGAAAAATTGGCAGTGAAAGAAAAAAAAATCAGTGAAGAGACTGGTAAATTCCAGAACTACAATAATGAATATGACTTTCAGCAGCCTGAAATAATAAAGAGATGACAGGAAATTCTGGAGAAATACTATTCAGCTGATTAATAGAATACAATATTCTATTATAACACCTTTCATTATAATAAAAGTGAAATTAATTCCACTGCCTAATTATCTTCAATTGTAAGATATTCTATGACATTTTTATTGTTCTAATTGCAACGCTTTATTTCATATGATGCATATCCTACTACATAATACCAGTTCTATTTTTATTCTTGATTATAGTCTTTTCAGTTTATAAATAATTGTTTGGCACATCTATAAAAATAAATGCATTATGAGTTGCTCAGGAAGACCATATGACATTCAATCACTCAACTGGCAAAATGATAACAGATTCATTCAATTGAGTTAACTGATTTTTTTATTTACTCAGTTGGGAAATGATCTGGAAACCTTTACTTCTTTCGCCTGTCAATATATCACCATGCTAAACTACATAAGATGGTTTTGATATTTTTGCATAGTAATGTAACGACACAAATTTATTGATGTGCATGTTGTTATGTTACTTCTTACTGGGATAGAGTGATTTCTCAAACACTGTTACTATAAATAATTGCTCTTTAGCTGTATGATATATATATATTGTAGCTATGTGTTTCCACATTGTATATAAAAGGTGAATTTTTTTTAAATATAAAAACTAATAATTAATAGCATGTTAATTATTGAAACCCTCAGGTGGTAAAGGATTAAATAATGTAATGCTAATTAATATAGATTTAATGCTAAAACTTCACTACACAAAGTGTTTATTCCAGTGCTGTTTGTGTGTGGGTTTATTTACATTGTCTCTCAAACAAATATTCTATACAAAAGCAAAGAAAAAAAAAGATTTGTTAATTGATTATAAAAATTAGTTTTGGAAAGGGAGAGGGAAGGAGAAAAGTTTCATTAAAAGTTATCAGCTGATAAAAGTTTTAACTAACTTTCAGGGTTTGAAAAAATGCATATTATAGCACTAAAAGAGTACAAAATCTTGCGTTGTTAGCCGAGAGGTATCGCAGCCGCCATGCAAGCAAATAGTTGGTTGCAGACGGTTGTGGGTTCGTCCCGGCCGATGCTATGACATATGAAAAAAAAAAAAAATACAAAATATTATTTTTTATTTCTAACCTTGATGAATTATCATAATTCTTTTTTTCTAAGTGTTTATCAAACAAACAAACAAACAAAAAAACAACAGCGATAATAGTAGTAAAGGAGATTTTTTTTTTTTAAAATATATATATATATTTATTGATAAACACATTAAAGAAATTGAATGAAAGTAATTAAAACTATAAGGTAGTAAAAGGCTGTCATAAGTTCAGCAGAGTCTACTCAGTGCAATCAGCCCAGTCTAGCAGTTTAGTGAGAAAGAGCATGGACACTATCGAAATAGATATATAGCACTAGAAATTGAAAAGTAAAAAATGCACAATATAAAGCAACCACACGATGGTTTTGTACAGACATATAATAAATATTAAACCAATTTATTCCAAATCACTTTGAACACTTTTTAGCAAAAACCTTTTATTGTACATATATACACATACACCTAAGACAGTCAAAACGTAGGTGTATGTGTATATATGTACAATAAAAGGTTTTTACTAAAAAGTGTTCAAAGTGATTTGGATAAATTGAATTTATATAAGATATTATAGCAAAAATAAAGAAAAAGGTGATTTTGGTAAATATTAAACCAATGGCTTGTTAGAAATTTATTGTACAAGGCTCCATGAAAGAAGGCCTAGCTGACTAACCAAGCATGGAAAAGGAAACTTAATTATTCTTGCTATAGCTCTATCATATGTAATTAGTTAAACATGTCTTTTACCTAGGAAAAAAGAAAATGATTGACAGAGAATAACCACAGATTGATCATTGGAAAGGTCAGTCCACTTTATTAAATTTTGCAGAATTCATATTTCTTTTAAAAGCAGAGAAAACCTACAGAGATAAATTTGAATGAGTTTAATCTGCATAGGAATAAAAAGTGAATGAAGAATTCATTTTTAAACTGTGATTAAATATACATCAATACTCCATGAAGGGGAACAAAGTAAAAGTAGTCACAGGAAATATTACAAATGGACACAAAGTGTTAATTGGCTTATATGAATAACTGTTTCAAAGTGTTAATTGTCTTATATGAATAATTGTTTTTTTGACAAAGGATCTGATTCAAATACAAAAGGACTAAGTACAAGAACTGAAGCAAGATAAACAATTTAGTTTTCATTATATTTATAAATAGGTGTATAATTTTTTTCTCTCTCCTACAAATTGTTAATTATCAACTATACTAATTTATTTTTATATGTTGTATAGGTAGTTACTTCATAATTAGATGTGTGTTCATAATATATTTGTTTTTTAATAATATGATTGTTGTAATACTAATTGTTTGAGAGGGTGTAAATACCTCTCTCACACATTGATACTGGAATTTATTGTTATTATTATTCTGCCTTTATTCACTTTTCATTTGTGCATTTTCACCAAGTTATTTAAATAGTTACAACATTACAATTGAGTTTTAAAAATCCCAAGAGCTACGATCCAGAACTGACACGATATCTTCAAATGTATAGGTTTAAACCTAATTTGCTAGTGGGGCCATTCTGGTTTTTAATATGTCATACCAGAACTAATAAATATTCTAATATATTTACACAGTTTGAGTTTATAATCATATGATGAGCAGGAAATATTACTAAGTGGCATTAACATTATCAGCATATGCTCATCATGGTTAATGATTGGATCAATAAGTCAGTTACAGTCATGGCCAAGGGTGACCTGATCATAATATCATATATATGTCATTAAATGTTAGTATGTGGTTGAAAGGGTTGTGGTACAGTTAGCTACCAATGTTTTGAGCTTGGGCATCCATGTACTAAGCCCATGTGTGATGTCCAGGCCCAGGTTCAAGGTTGGCAGTGCTATATTTGGTGACCAACATTTTGGGTTTAGGCATCTACATCCAGGTGTCCATGGCATAGGTTCTGATGTCAGTAGTGTTATAATACATTAGTGCTAAGTATTTTTATGAGTTTAATTTTATTTTAGTTTAATCAGTAAATGATACAGGAAAAAAACAAGAAATCAAATATGGAAAAGTCTCATAAAAGTAGTTGGCAATTTATGCATGATCAATTTCATTCTTGAAGTCAGGTTGACTAATTAACCCATATATCATTATCAGAAAGCAATAAAGCTTTATCACTGATAGTAGTTTGCGACTGCCTGCCACCACGTTAACATATTTATTTTAGCATCTCAATTGAAAAAGCAACTCCACCATATATTTTAATGAGCTTCATATTAAGACTGGTGAAATGATCGAAAATTCAATTTATTAAACAATACATTTCTAAATAAACACATACCTATTTTTTTAAAGAGTTGCACGAAATATAATCTTAACTTTTTATTATTATTTTAAATTAATTACGATAATAAAAAATTACTCCCTATCCTAATTATCTTCATTATAATATTAAAATATCAAAGGAAATCCTGTGTGTACACATGCATTTTTGAACTAAATTTTATTCTATAATTAACGGTTTAGCCAGACATTTGCCACTATCATTATCTTTCAGTAATTTTTTGTTATCAATACTTTCTTAATTAAATAGTACAGGGAGCTTCAAAATTCACAAATGAATACCAGATGTGAATAAAGACTTTAAATTCTCCCAGAAGAGTCAAAAAGTGATATAAATAGAGGTGAAAAGATAATCCCGATGGAACATTTAATTTTAACGTTCAAATTAAAATCTTACGAACTTGAATTAATCTTAGGTAAATCATATCCATATATATACAAAACTGAATTACTGATTCTAAAATCAAATATACTAAAATAATAAATACAACTTTGCAAGATTTCTGTCACCTGATAAACTCATCTGAAATAAAAACAAAAACATCTATTTAAAAGTAAACTATTAAATAACAAAACTCATCAATACAAATTAAGTAAATGGGGAAATTGAATGTTTAATTTATCAGTTCGTTCAGATCATTCTTTTAATTAAATGAACAGAAATATTTTAATGGATATCTATTCCATAGTCATATGTATGAATACGAATGTGTGCGAGAATAAACAGCCAAGCCAGTCATTCGCATGTGAGGGCTCGAGTGCAATAACTTTTTGGAGACCCCTATGGAAATATTATTGAGAAAATTTTTATACTGAATTAATAAAATTTAAATTATATATTTACAACCTAAATAATGTAAAATTGCAACAAATTAAGATAAATAACTTAACTTATAACAACATTCAATAGTTAGAAATAATATTTACTTCAATTGGATGGATGGTTGAAGAGTTGGAGTGGAGTGCAGCCTGTCCATTAAAGTATGAAGATTGACTATCTTAATATATATCTGAGCACTTATTGCATATATGTGTAGAGATGATAATCTGGACCAACTGATGATTTCTGGTTTAGCATGAAATACGGATACTGTGAGATTATTTATCTTTTCGACATATATGTGTTCAAGTGTACTAGTGTTATGAGATAGAGTGAAAAGTGGTGGGTGGGTCGTGTGAAACTTTGTGCTTATATACCTTATATATTATATATATTGATGCATATATATAATAAGCCTGTATTTCAGTTATTACAATACATAATGAATTAATGTGTTTTTTTTTTTTTTATAGTAATGATTATTGTTACACAACACAACATTTGAAATATTTTTCCTTTTTTATTTTATAAAACTTTTATTTGTTTCAAAGCTTGAATACTTTTTCAATTATGTCATCAGTCTGTTATTTTAACTTCTCTATTTTCCTATAGATAATATTGTTAAAGAATTAAATCTCTTGTGACATTGTGGATCTGAAGTATGTTTTGATTAATTTTAATTTATTAAACGAGCATCTTGTACTAACCATAGTAACAACATATATTAAATAAATTCTAAGGGTAATGCAAATGTTGCAAAAAATTTCATTATACTTAATTCCTATTATAAATTTAAGAAAGTCAACTAGTAAAGTGAGGCCCCAGTGGCGCAATTGGCTAGCGCACGGTACTTATAAGTCAACTGATAAAATTGTGAAAGTCTAGTCTATGCTATTATATTATTCAAAATATTTAGATTACAAATTCTTTGTCTTCCTTGATGTCTAAAGATTTTTCACAAAATTTATTCACACATTTTTCTAGCAATTCGAAGAGCAGGTTTCTTCAACCCAAATAATGAAATATTTTATAAATTTCTGAAATTTCTGTAATTGACTTAATCTTTTATCTATTTGACAAATCACAATATCTCTGTCAACGGGTAAAACTATAACATCTTATAATTTGTCTGAGAATCAACTAAAGTTTCATCAATGCCTATCTCATCTAAAAAATATTTTCCTTTATGGATACAATAGGTAGGAAACTGCATTTTCACCTAGGGATTGAATACTTTTTTTGATTTTTAATGATTTGCCAAATTCGTTATTTTTTTTTATGTCTTGGAATAGATTTTGCACTGATTTAATAATTGAAAATGTGGACTCTGACATCATATTCGTGCTGTAGAACAATGCTTGCTTTATTTATTGCAAAGCAAAATAAATGAACATTTTGTAATATTTTCTAATACATTATTTGCTTTAAAAAAAAACAAGTAAACAATCAGATAATGTGTTTACTAAAAATAGATATAATTTCTTTCATATGAAAACATGAAGCATTCATCAAATCAATTCATACTTCTTATCTGGTGGCACTTAACAATTTTAATGTTATTTTTGTATGTTTTACTAATACTATGCAATGTTTGGATGAATTTTCAAAAAGAGTAAATAGTTTTTTTTTAATTCTGAGAAATTTAGTTGATTCTATAGTAGGTGGCTACTGCATAACAAAAAATAAATTAAAATAATGAGCTAAACAGATAAAGTGCATTTTGATTCATTTTTGTTATTTTTATCTGTATTCATTATATTGTAATTCATGTTAGGACACAATCATAGAATTATCCTCTGCAGTTCATTGTAAATTATTTTAAAATATTTAATAATAAATTTGATAACCTTCATTAGTTGCATCTTATGCTCCTAAGAATCCAATAAATAATTCTTTCATTTCCAATTTTTTTATTTATTATAATCAATGTTAACATATCTAAGATAATAGATGTTTGTTCTACATAAGATACATCTGATGTATAATTCATTTGAACACTAATATTTAGCACTCTTTATATTTTTATAATATTTTATTTTAATAGACATATCTAAAAACAAGTTTTGGGATTGATGTGACAAATAAAATATCACTAAAAAAAAAAAAAAAATCCCATCATTTCAACTTCCAACTATTCCATTATCATCTCTGAATGCCAAATATTATTTACTTAAAAATAATACCTCTACAAGTGTCCAAAACTTTTTTTAAATACTGTTGCTCAGTTTTAATAAGTCATTGCAATGGGTTATCAATAGTTTGGTTTAAATTAAGTCTTTGAATTAATTCTTGCCCCTAAATATAACACAAAGTGTATTTTTAATCTTTTCACGAAGATGCAGTGCATTGTTTTTTGCCAATTTTTATAGCATTTGACAAATCTTGATTTTAAAGAATCAATATCACAGAACAAAAACAATAAACAAATTTTTGATATCAAATATAAAAACAAAATACACAGTTGCTTTTCAGAATTATTTAAAGTTCTATAATAGTAAATATTAAAAAAAGATCAATCATTCTGTTTTGGAAAATTATATTCTTTATTCTGTTTAAGTCCATGTTCTGATATGATACAGGCATAGCCCATTGTGCCAGGTTGTTTGATAATAATTCAAAATTATTTATGCATTTCAGCAAAATTATCATAAGTATTTGAAACTAATAATTTTTGAAGTATTTTCTATATCAGTTTCAATTTCTTTAAAATCCATTTCAGGAATGGCATCACAGCTAGAACAACTTAATTGTTCTGGAATTATATTATCTTCTGTTTATATACTCTTTCTTCTATTCATTATTTTAAACTATCTGCATCTTTTTTTTTTAAATCACTGCTTTCATTTTAAAATTTTTTTGTCCTCAATAAATATTTTCTTTCCAATGATATTTTATCTAAGCACTTAAAATTGTATTACTTTTTTTTTTAAAATAAAATTCAAAATCATTTTTTTAATTAAATAACACTGTGTAAAAAATGTATCCAGTAAATCCATATATATATTAGAATTAAATGCTAACTTATTACTTGCATTTATTCAATACTAAAAACAACATCAAGGCCTATAATGTACTATAAATATATATCATTATATCAAATTTTGTCATTTGGTTAAATTGTTTTCATATCCTGTTTATTTATGATTAAATTAAAATGCATGTTTGCTTAAACATAAAAAAATAAGATATATAATACTAATAAATTGATAATAATAAGTAGTAATATTAATATGTAACATAAAAACACAATAAGGTCCAAGAAATTCTTAGAATATTTTTAATTTAAATATGTAGAAACAATATGAAAAGATCAGTTGAAACATCTATCAAAGGATTTATATATAGATATATATTATTGTATAATTTTACTTCTTAATTGTTATTTTTTTTTTTTTGTAAAATAAATTTTTTTTAAATGCATACAATTTTGTGCCCTCTACCCTGATCCAAGTGCATTGTATCCACTGCACATCTTCTTGACTGACCTTGATACCAGCTGTTGCATTTAAGCCTTGTGATGAAATAGGGGTAAATCAAGAATTAAAAATTCTGGATTGATTCCCAGCTTTAAAAAAATGTATTGAAAACATTACATAATCATCATTTCTTATGCTTATGCAAACTGTTAAAACAGTAGCAGTTCTCTCCACACAATTGTGTCACCCAATGCAAATCATGGTAATCAGTGGATGCTCGAAAGTTTGTGCAACAAAATTCCTATTTAGTGCCTACACATCCAATACCCCAAGACTAGTTTTTAGCTTGAGGGGCTTAGGCCTCTCACTGATGAAGGCCACAAGCTAGAAAGGTACTAGATAGGGATTTTGATCACAAACCTTTTAGCATCCATTGATTACTATGGCTTGCACTGGGGTGACCCTACCGTATGGAAAGTTTGCTAATGTTTATCAAACGAAAATTCAGTGTTCAAACATTATTTAATCTTCTGAGCAATAAACTCTAGAATTGCTATTATAAAATCACTTTCTATTATTAAAAAAAAGTTCAAAAAATAAATTATAAAAATCATAGTTGAAAGTTTCGTTCTTAATTCGTACAAAGTTGCATTCTTGTTTTCATTTTGTATACTAATATTGTAAATATAGTAGTTAGCATTGCATAGAAAAAACTAAATTATATATATATTTTCCTATATCAGGATTAAAAAAAAAAACTTTTACTCCCCACAAGTTATTCTAATAGCTGTAAATAAAGTTAATTATTTTATGATAAAAAATTTAAAATATTTTTAAAACTAGAAGTTTTCTTTAGTTATCCATAAACACAGCTGTTGATTATATACTATCATATTCAGATATACTGCATATATAAATACACTACATGGGCCAAAAGTTACTTTTCCCTAGTATTTTTTTTTCATCTTAATTTCTTTCTTAATTTAGTTAATTTATACTGTACTATTGTTTGTTTTATATATATTCTTTTTAATTTTTGTTTATAAATATTTAATGAAATAGCAAGACTATTATATAACATTATAATAAAATCACACCTGGCTCATACTTTACATTAAAATATTGTGAATTTTCATTAACATTATTTTATTTATTAATATTATTTTACCATAAAATATGAATAATAATGTAACTAAAGCAGTATTTTATTTCATTTAATTTTTCATAATCATGATTATTTCCATCAAGTATAAATGAGAAAAGAAATTAATAAATTGAGGGTGATTTTTATAATGTAAATTGTTTAGGCAAATGCTGTAAAAAAATTTTAATTTTTAATTATTTTATATTAAAAGTTAAAAAGTTTGATATAATTATTTATTTAAATAAAAACTATGGTGTACTAAAATGTCTACTTAAAGAATAACTGATCTATCTATAATTGAAAAAGAGAAAAATGGAGAAAATAATTTAGTCAAATAAATTATTTATGAAAACATATAATTGTCTCACCAGTTTGAAACAAATATCTATGTAATGCTTTACTCCAAAGTTTACTATTATAAACTTGAGTAATCAATTAACCAAATTCTCAGACCAATTTCTTTCTATTGGTTTTCATCAATGGAAAACATTGCATTTTCACACATATATACAGTAGCAAGGACTGAT
>JAQFVV010014216.1:0-45181 GCA_028023455.1 Epiperipatus broadwayi
TCGCACTCTGATTACGTGCTTTAGTTATTTTACATTTGAAAAGTGTAAAGCTTGTAGGAGTAAAACCATTAGTAGTGTTTTAGTGTTTATTTTCTTGGATAGGTGTCAGATTGAGTGTGGTAATTATGTAATTTTTTGATTGTTTATTGACTAAACAATCATCAGTTGTTGTTTTAGGTCTGAGTAGAAACAGGATTTTTTCTAGTAATCTATAATAGCCCTTTTGTTCTCAGTTTAATTTAAAGAAAAAAAATCTTTCACTTTTATTTCAAGTGTTTATGGGATTTAAATGCAATAAACTTTTTATTAGAGGAATGGTGATGAATATGTCACATCTACATTGCATCCTGCAGGCTATAATTCATTTTCTTTTGGTGCTAAAATATTTTCATCAATTTATTATAATGTAATTAATGTAAATTAAGAATATACATATAAAAAATCAGAAATAACCATTGATTTCTCACAGTAATAAGCTCTTTGACACAGAATGTAATATTTGAATGATCCTAGAATGAGCTATATTTTCTCTATACTCATTTTAAAAAATCCATTTTAAGTTGTGTTTGTTTTTATTGAAATAATTTCTGCAATAGCATTATATTGTAAAACATGAAAAGCATAACACTAGTTTCATAGAAGTTGGTACTTTCACTTCTGTATAAAAACGGATGAGCATTTTTCAAACTAATTCCTCTAAATAGGAATAAAATTGTTGTGTTAAAATTTTGTTGTAAACTATATATTTTTCACATTTAAATTATTTCTTCTAAGATATAATATAACACTATGTGATCATATCTACCATTTAGTATATATATATATGAAAAATCTAATACATGTTAATCATGTAACCTGCTATCACTTGTTATTTAGGTCCAAAAGATGGCGCTATACCAAAACCGCTTCGAACAAGTGGAAGATTTGTTTTACCATAAACGAAAAAAGAGTCAGAAATTAACTACCTCTTTCATTTGCTCACCCCAGATCAGCTGATTTCAAGCTAGTTTGCTATCCTCAGGGGGGGATGGAGTATAGAAACTAGATCTAAAACACTGACTCTCAAGTGTTTATGCAAAACGTTTCTCTTCCGATCTCAAGCGTGAATTTTTCAGACCGGTAAAGTCTTCAAACCCAGCCTAGCAAGCTAGTTATTTATATGGGTCTGATCTCAGTTCAGAATCACCATATAATCAAAGTCTCTGCAATATATATCATTGCAAGAAAACTCTAAAAGATCGGAACATTTATGAAAAAAACAAATACAAGTTAATCACGTAACCTGCTCATCACTTGTTATTTATGTCCAAAAGATGGTGCTATACAAAACCGCCCGAACAAGTGTAAGATTTGTTTTACATAAACGAAAAAAGAGTCAGAAATTAACTACCTCTTTCATTTGCTCACCCCCCAGATCAGCTGATTTCAAGCTGGTTTGCTATCCTCAGTGGGGGATAGGGTATAGGAAACTAGATCTAAACCACACTGACTCTCAAGTGTTTATGCAAGAGAACGTTTCTATCAGATTGCAAGCGTGAATCTTTTCAGACCGGTAAAGTCTTCAAACCCAGTCTAGCAAGCTAGATATTTATATGGGTCTGATCTCAGTTCAGAATCACCATATAATCAAAGTCTCTGCAATATATATCATTGCCAGAAAATCTCTAAAGGTATATTTATGAAAAAACAAATACAAGTTAATCACGTAACCTGCTATCACTTGTTATTTATGTCCAAAAGATGGCGCTATACCAAAACCGCCCGAACAAGTGTAAGATTTGTTTTACATAAACAGAAAAAAGAGTCAGAAATTAACTACCTCTTTCATTTGCTCACCCCCAGATCAGCTGATTTCAAGCTGGTTTGCTATCCTCAGTGGGGGGATAGAGTATAGAAACTAGATCTAAAACACTGACTCTCAAGTGTTTATGCAAAACGTTTCTATCAGATTGCAAGTGTGAATTTTTCAGACCGGTAAAGTCTTCAAACCCAGCCTAGCAAGCTAGATATTTATATGGGTCTGATCTCAGTTCAGAATCACCATATAATCAAAGTCTCTGCAATATATATCATTGCAAGAAAACTCTAAAGGTACATTTATGAAAAAACAAATACAAGTTAATCACGTAACCTGCTATCACTTGTTATTTATGTCCAAAAGATGGCGCTATACCAAAACCGCCGAACAAGTGTAAGATTTGTTTTACATAAACGAAAAAAGAGTCAGAAATTAACTACCTCTTTCATTTGCTCACCCCCAGATCAGCTGATTTCAAGCTGGTTTGCTATCCTCAGTGGGGGATAGAGTATAGAAACTAGATCTAAAACACTGACTCTCAAGTGTTTATGCAAAACGTTTCTATCAGATTGCAAGCGTGAATTTTTCAGACCAGTAAAGTCTTCAAACCCAGCCTAGCAAGCTAGATATTTATATGGGTCTGATCTCAGTTCAGAATCACCATATAATCAAAGTCTCTGCAATATATATCATTGCAAGAAAACTCTAAAGGTACATTTATGAAAAAACAAATACAAGTTAATCACGTAACCTGCTATCACTTGTTATTTATGTCCAAAAGATGGTGCTATACCAAAACCGCCGAACAAGTGTAAGATTTGTTTTACATAAACAAAAAAGAGTCAGAAATTAACTACCTCTTTCATTTGCTCACCCCCAGATCAGCTGATTTCAAGCTGGTTTGCTATCCTCAGTGGGGGATAGAGTATAGAAACTAGATCTAAAACACTGACTCTCAAGTGTTTATGCAAAACGTTTCTATCAGATTGCAAGCGTGAATTTTTCAGACCAGTAAAGTCTTCAAACCCAGCCTAGCAAGCTAGATATTTATATGGGTCTGATCTCAGTTCAGAATCACCATATAATCAAAGTCTCTGCAATATATATCATTGCAAGAAAACTCTAAAGGTACATTTATGAAAAAACAAATACAAGTTAATCACGTAACCTGCTATCACTTGTTATTTATGTCCAAAAGATGGCGCTATACCAAAACTGCCAAACAAGTGTAATATATATATATATATATATGAGTGTGAGTTTTATATTTTCAAATGTAAACTATATAACATCCCGTTTTTTTTTTTTTTAATGAACCTTTTATTTTATTATTAAAGACAAATTCACTCAACAAATAATAATGTTTTCAAATATTATTTTAAAACTAATCATTTTTGTAGCTTTTAAAAAAGCTCTTTTAAAAATTATTTTCAATGATATTTTTTTTTGAAGGAAGATACAACTTTATCAATTACTTATAAAATAAAAAAAAAACAATATATATATATAATCTTTAAAACCAGTAAATACTTAGGCAATCCCAATATCAATAACAATAGTATGTACATATGAACACTAGGCAGAAAATATGTGACTAATCAATTATTTCTCATCATTTTTCATAATTTTTTAGTTAATTTAAAAAAAAAACAATGAAAAACATTATCTTATCTCTCTCAATCTCTATCTATCTATCTATCTATCTATCTATCTATCTATCTATCTATCTATCTATCTATCTATCTATCTATCTATCTATCTATCTATCTATCTATCTATCTATCTATCTATCTATCTATCTATCTATCTATCTATCTATCTATCTATCTGTCTATCTATCTATCTAGTACTGTGGTATGTAGATTTGAAAAAATATGTTTTTGATTTAATAACCTAATTAACTGAATGATTAGACGATTATAATTCTTCATGTCTCAGCTCTAAATATATATATATATATATATATATATATATATATATATATTAGATAATGGTTGATTATGGTATATATATATATATATATATATATATATATAATCAACCATTATCCTGCAGGATGAAGGTCTCTCCAAATTCAATCCACCTTCTAGGTTATTTAGCTTGACTTCACATCATTCATGCATGCTTTTTAATTTTTTTATTTTATACATCAATCTCACATGTGAATCTTTCTGGGTCTTTTTACGATCTCTTGGAATCCAGTTTATGTTTTCAATTGTCCATTTATTATCATCTTTTTAGCAATATGTCCAATCCAAGTTCACTTTAGTCTTTTATTTTATCAATGAGGTCAGTAACACCTGTTTGATTTCTTACCCATATATTGTATTATCAATATCTTCTTCTTACTCCAAACTTACATAGCTCCATACTTTTTTCAGTGGTCTGAAGTCTCTATACTGCTCTTCTATTAAGTTGTCTGAGTCTCAGATTCATGTTAAAACTGGTAAAACATATTTATTAAAAACCTTCTTTTTCTAATGCATAGGTATATTTCCTTTTAGAATCAAGTTATTTCTACCAAAAACCTTCCAGCTAAGTTTATTTCTATGTTTAATTTGATCCATTATGTTTCCATCTGTATTAATAATCCATCCATGTTATTTGTAGCTATTAACTTTTTCTAACTTATCGTAATCATTCTTTATTTTTATATTTTGAAAATATTCATTGAACATTACTTTAGTCTTTTTAACATTTATCTTTAGTCCTACTTTCCTACGTTTATTTGATAACTCCTGCAACATTTCCTGCAGCTCTAAAGCCTTATTTGCAAAAACAACTACATCATCTGCAAAATCTAAATGACTTACATAATCTACATTTGGGATTTGAACACAATTTTCAAGCTAACATAGCCACCCATTACATCTCACACAACTAATACACATTACCACACACATGTGAAATGTCAAATGATCTCCAAATTCTACACTTTTTTCTGGAGAAATCATCATCATCCAGTCCAAAATATCATCTCCTTCACATACACACAAGCTATGCTTGATTCACATTAATATAGTGAATACTATAACCCTATGGGAAGGCTTCAAACCATACCAACTCCTAATAAATTCATATCATTGAAACTATGATGATGGAACATCCAAATCTCTTTTTGATGCCAATATTATTGCCATGCCCATGTTGACATTAAGTTACTTTCACCCTTCATGTAAAATATCTTGCCCATTTAAATACACAAAAATGGATGTGCAGGACAAGTTTAAATTTGTAATATTTGAATGCAAATATAACTTATTTACTAGAAGTTTCATGTAAAAAATAAAAATAATCTCCAACACATACACTTTATTTTGAGTCAGGAATAATTAATGTCAACATGCACATGAATGTATTGGCATTAACATGAGATTTGGGCATTTCATCAGCACATTTCTAATAGTAGTATGGCTAAGGAGTTGGAAGATGGAGTCAATTGAGGTTTGTCCACTCATGTTTTCTTAAGGTGGATCAGACACTGCTTGTGAGTAGGTGTGTAAGTTAATAATCTGTACTAGCTGATGATTTGTGGATCAGCATGAAGTGCATACAGATCATTTGTCTTTTTCACATGTGTTGTCATGTTTATCAGTTATATAAGATGCAGTGGGTGGCTGAGGGAGCTGGAAATCTGCATTCAAATCATTTATAATTACTTCTAACATAACCTCAGGTATATTGTACCTATATTTATATAGGCACATATAATTTTATCTAAAATTATATTATTAAAATAATCGTTCATAAAAGAAAAACATAAAATTAAACGTTGAAGAGTTTATTACAGTTTGTTTTAGAAAAGGATAAAAATCAAATAGTTTTCTAGCATTAGTTTTGAGATAAAAAGCTACAATTAATTAATCAAAAGGGGGGAGCAGGAGTCTTGGTTTGAGAAATGAAACTAAAGGTTTACAAAAGGAAATAAATAGTTTTATTAGTATTCGTAAAAATATAATTTAAAAAGTTAAAACATACAAATCTTTTTTCATTCAAGTTTAATTAAATAAAAAATAATGTTAAAACTAAATAGTAAATTGTATTAAAAATATATGTGTGTATATATGTGTGATTTGTAAATAAATAAAATGTATGCGAAATAAAAGAAGATTATCATTAAAAACACGACAATGGCTATTAATAAAATAAAACAACACATTTTATTGCATGGCTATTACTAATTAAGCAGTCTTCCAAAACACATTTATCAAAGGATGAATTGATAAAAAGAATTGACCGACAAATATAGTTTAATTTTAAAGATAATTTATTAACTAACATTTATTTACTAAATTTAAACATTTTATAATTCTAATAAAACACGCATATTTTAAATTAACATTTCTAAATAGTTTAAACATTCCTATAGATTTAATAACAAAACACTCTAATTTAACTAATAAATATTGATATAATGACCACATACATATTAACTCATGTACACACATAATAATGATAATAAAGGACTACATAACATTTGAAATTTAATCACACACATCAATAGTTCATTTATGTATGAGTTAATATGTGCGTGGTCATTATATCAATATTTATTAGTTAAATTAGAATGTTTTGTTATTAAATCTATAGGAATGTTTAAACTATCTAGAAAATGTTAATTTAAAATATGCATGTGTTTTATTAGAATTATAAAATGTTTAAATTTAGTAAATAAATGTTAGTTAATAAATTATCTTTAAAATTAAACTATATTTGTTGGTCAATTCTTTTTATCAATTCTTTTTAACAAATTATTTTATCAATTCTTTTAATCACTATTTAAGTATAATCTATTAGTGATTACAAATAGCTGAGCTAGTCGTGGATTTAGGTGTTGAGTTAGTGGCTATTGCTCAAAGTGCATTATTTATTCATCCTTGAATAGATAGCTGGCACCCGTGTTCATACACAAACAAAAAAAAGTACTTTGGATGTGGTGTTCAACTCAATAGCCGAGTAGAAGCTATGTCCTGGAAATGTAACATTAGTTATATACTTTATAGCTATCGTTTGGGCATACATACTCTCCGAGTATGTTCTTCTCTGCCTAAGAGACCGGTGTTTCGAATCCACATATTCGAATTCGATTCAATATATATATATATATGTTGTACCAGATTTGATCCACAGAAGGTCTTAGTTACACTGCAAATGTTTTGGCTGGTTACAAACTTTTTTATAATACATTTATAATCTTATTTAATTATAAATATTACATGAACAAACTGGCATGTTCGAGCAAAGTGGAAATATTATTGATAGCTTTACCTATCAACAATACCTAGGATCAGATCGAGGCCCACCTCAGCTGCTAGATTCAAACTCCTACTATCCAAATATTTATTTGTTTTGGAGTAAACCCCAAGCACCAGATAGTCTATTACTAACATATCTGGACAGTAGGCTCATAATCCAGTGCTCAAAACAATTCCTTAACTAGCTCAGTCTATTTTTTTTATTCAATAACAAAATTATACAAAATTAGTGGTGAAAAGGATTGATAAAAGAATTGATAAAAGAGTTGGTAAAAAGAATTGACCGATAAAATAATGCTTATGTTTAAAGACAATTTATTAACATTAATTATACTAAAGATAAATACATTTATAATTTTTTAACTAACATAATATTGGTATTTTTTAATCATGCACATACCTAACTCACACACTGACATATATAATAAAGCATTAGACAATATTTGATATTTTGAACACACAAATTAATAGGTCTTTTTATGTGCTATAGAGATCTTATAATTCGACTCTTGGAGGCTTTACAAAATTTATGAATGTCGTGGCTACTTTAGAATGAATATAAGAAAAAATGTTTACCTAGGACTTTGAATGTGGATGCATCTTGCTGTTTGCTGCTTTTGCTGAAATATTTCTAACCACTTATATTTGTAGTTTCACATGGAGATTTGATGCTTATTAGTTGATATTATTCCTGGAGACAAATATACATTGACGGAGATTCTTCAAGCTGTTATGCTGACACCATTTTCATGGGCAGATCTTGCTGTTTTACTGGACTTAAGAATAGAGACCGCAGCATGTTCCCCCTGGTTTTAACACTGCATTCTTGATTGATTCATAATAAACTGAACTGTTTTCTGAACTCAACTGACTGTCTGATAAAAAATGTCTATTTATATGTAAGGCATGTTTTGTTTTCATGTCCGTTGGCAATATCTGTTGTTGCAATTCCTTTTAATCCTTTAACAATGTGTTTTGGAAGATTGTTTAATTAGTAGGATTGCAAACATGTTGTTTTTATACTTTTAATTAGTAGCCCATCGCTGAATTTTTAATGATAATCTTCTATATTCATTTATTTCATGTTAATATTTATTTTTAACATTTAATAGGCATATACTTATTACATTTTAGTTGCAAGCACATATATAAATTTTATTATAAAATCAGCACTAGTTTTAAGATGACTTTTTTTCTTTAATTTAAATAAAAAGAGATTTATATTTTAAACTTGAAAATCAACTTTTATTTTTTTTCCTATTTTTTTTTTTCAATCAATTGTAACTTTCATGAACAATATTTTCTTTAAACTAATAACAATAATAAAATAAGTCTTTACTTATTTGAAAACCAACTTCTTTTAATTTGATGTTTCTAAAGCGAACCCCCTTCCTACTTTTAAAATATTATTTTCTAATTTTTATTTCAAAACTCTTTAACTTTTACGTTTTTGAAACAAACTGCAATAAAACTCCTAAACTTTTAAATACGTTTTCTTTTAACGAATAATTTTTGTTTTAATAATTTTATTTTTAAACAAAATTATTATGTGCTAATTCAATATTGGTACAGTATATATATATATATATATATATATATATATATATATATATATATATATATATATATATATATATATATATATATATATAATGGACAATTTCCATTCTTAACATGATTTATGAGTTTAAAATTTAAAAATACTTTATCAATAGCCAGAACAATACTGGACATTATGCACAATCTACATAATGAAAAATGTAAGTTGGATATTTGTTTTCAATACTTTTTATTCATCAATTATTAGTCTAAAGATTTCACAATAATGAATAATAGTTATGTAGTTTATTTTTTTCCAATGTAATTTTTTACTTTTAAAAGATTATGACTTGCAGTTTTAGGGACACTGTAAAATTATATATATATATATATATATATATATATATATATATATATATATATATATATATATATATATATATATATATATATATATATATATATATATATATATATATATATATATATATATATATATATATATATATATATATATATTGCAGAAGTGGACAAGTTTATCTATTTATCAGTTGTTGTTTTTTTTTTACTTTATGATACACAAAATATGTGTAGTTAAATATTGCAAACAAATTGCCATTATATTTTCATGAAGAAAATCTTTTCAAATCTGTTTTTGGAAGTTTTAGGAGGAAGTTTACCATTGTATGTGTGTAGGTGGTAGATACCATTGGCTACAAAATTTTTCACCATAAATTACATGCAAACTATGATCTATTGATCTCCCACTCTTCATATATTTTTATTGTCTGCACCCACATATTTTTTTTTACATTGGATGCCACTAGAATTATATGGAATTTGAAAGTTAGTAGGTCTGCATTTAAATACAATTTTTATTACCACTCTTTCTCATGTTTGTAAGTATAGTTAACATAATGAGTATTATATCAGTAATGATAACAAAGATTTTATATAATAACAAATAATAATAATAATAATAATAATAATAATAATAATAATAATAATAATAATAATAATAATAATAATAATAATAATAATAATATTATTATTATTATTATTATTATTATTATTATTATTATTATTATTATTATTATTATTATTATTATTATTATTATTATTATGTTTCAAAAGATAAACTTTATTAGTATTCAAAAAGGTTACACAAGTTACATTTGATAACATAGTCTTACATATAAATTGATTCACAAATCTACATCAGTACAGTGATTTGATCAGTGCATTGTATGTGTTAACAAACAAGAAGTATTTAAGAAAAAAAGTTCAACAAAGTCAAAGATGATCACACAATAATAAGATTATATACAATTAGATATATTCCAATTAAACTAAAGCATAAATGCATCCACTTTGTGTCAGTTGATTTCAAATCTGGCACAAAGGTCCATGTTAGATATGGTTTTTCTGTTAGTACTTTTATATAAGTTATTGCATATTCCAAGTATCAATGTACTTAGTATGATCTGTGATCTTCATGTCTCTTTCACATATGGTTTGCAGTTTATTTCTGAATGTGTTTGGGTGTCTTCTGGTGTTATAATTATAGATGAAATTACACCTTGTACATTATAAGGCATAGAGTATAAATATACTGATTCTTATTTCAGCAAATATACCCCTTTTAAATGAGTCAAAAAAGGTTTTCACATTGATCTTTTAATCCTTGAGTGAAGTGCTGATTATTTCACGAATGTTTTCTAGATTTGAGCATGAGGAAAAAAAGGTGGTTTTGTGTCTTCAAGCCCCCATGGCAAAGATTACACATATTATCTATATCTTTGTTGATTTTTTGTATTTCAAAAAATGTTGTGTAGGTAGTGCGTCAAGATTTATCTTAAGGAGAAAGTCAAAGTATTTTGGTTCAAGTGACCACAGCTTGAATTTGTGACATAATTGTTTATTACTGATAGGAAGTGGAGTTTGTACATTGTCTTGACTTGGATGTAGAAGTTGATGAACTTCTCAATATTTATATTTGTTTTGTGGTTGTTTGAAGTTAAGATTGTGGATTGGTAGTAATGGTGTAATAATGTGTTTTTATTATTATTATTATTATTATTATTATTATTATTATTATTATTATTATTATTATTATTATTATTATTATTATTATTATTATTATTATTATTATTATTATTATTATTATTATTATTATTATCATCATCATCATCATCATCATCATTTATAATTGAATTTTTATTAATTTCAATGTCATCTTTCCACATTATCCTTACTGTTTAATTTCACATAATCATTTGCATGAAACTTTTTTTTTTGTGTAACTTAAGTCAATCATTTATGAAACATGATAACATGACCATTAATTTAATTTTTTTCCAAAGATAATATAAAAATAAACTCATCAATTTACTATGAATATAATAATAAAAATATTTTGGAGTCAAAATATTTAATAGTAACTGCATATCTGAATGCTGATGTACTTCAACTTTTCTATCAATTTTTATATCCTTAAATACATCATTAATTCCATACCACTTAAAATTTAAATTAAGAAATTCATTTTCCCCTTTTTCTTTTCTAGTTTATTTATTCTTACTATTTGATTCGCATATATTTGTAGTTTTCAACCATTTTAATATTTAAGTATGATGATGATTTTATTTGTATGTGTCCAACATTAACAATATGTTGATTACATATCACAAAGTACTTGTCAGGGATTTTACATGCAAGATCTAGTAATGGACATGGCCTGAAATAAATGTTCAATGTTTTACAAATATGTTACCTTATAATGATTTCTGAAATTCTTGTTGACACACTAATCTCCTAAATTTATTATTTTAAATTCCCTTGAAATATATACTATCATATTATTAAATAACATCCCTTTAATCAGTTATGTAAGAAAATGTTCTTTTCAATAAGTTTTTTTTTTTTTTTTTGTATTTAAGTCATGGTGTACATAAAGTAATGTTTCAAAAGTCATTTTTGTATATG
The DNA here is from genome assembly GCA_028023455.1 of Epiperipatus broadwayi. Classification (NCBI taxonomy): domain Eukaryota; kingdom Metazoa; phylum Onychophora; class Udeonychophora; order Euonychophora; family Peripatidae; genus Epiperipatus; species Epiperipatus broadwayi. Next base: position 11,578 of record JAQFVV010014216.1, read on the forward strand.
GAACATGCGAGAGACTGTATCAACAGCATATGGCAAAATAACAAAAAATCTTTAACTTATAAAATAGTAAAATATTAATATATTTACAGATTATTATTTAAATCTTAAAATTTTATAAGTAATTGCTGCAATGGAATTTTCTTAAATAATTATACCTTATATTTATTAGGTTGTAAAATTGTCAAACATTTTAAATATTCTGTAAAATAATAATAAAAAAATCATAGTACACAATTCTCTCTAAAATTATGTATACTAACTTGAAATGTTGATGAATTTTAAGTAATATTATTTCCTAACACAAATAAATATGACAACATTTCACTTCCCATCTTAAATATTTTTATGCATATTCTACTCTAATTATAAAAAAAATACAAAAGTTAAAATACCTTCTCATTTTATTTTTATTTTTTCCACTCTATAATATTCCAATCATCTAATTACAGCAAGGTTCAAGTGTATCCAAAAGATACAATATTATTAGTGTGTGCTAAAATGTAAAAAAAAAAAAATAAACCCTACCAAATTTGACTTTATAATAATTTGATAATGAAGTAGATGATTTTCTGTTTATCTTCAATTATAGTCTAAAAACTATTAAACATAGAATATAAAAGTATAAAAGTATAATCAAATAAACTTCATTAATATATTTTCATCTCTAATATAAACTGAATCATGAAACAATAACTCTATAACATCGGGTTTAAAATATTTATATAACAAAATACTTTTTTTAAATTTTTATTTACAATATAAATTTTTTTCATAACTACATCGACATTCACCTGCCTTCTCAGTGGTATTTCTGAAATATAATTTACCATGTAATAACTTGTATTTTTATAACAATGCATGTTATCAGGAAACTAAAAACCTACCCATTATGGGTGCACATTAATCACATACAACTGGTCAACTAATCGTGATTTTGTACCTTTGCATCCAAAATATGATACAACCTTTAAGAAAAAATAAATTATTTGTATTTTCAATAACAACCTCCACCAGATGAAACATATACCTTTTAAGAAAGCTGGGATAACAAACGTTATTTCTTTCCTCTATTTTCTTATTTTAAATTTTTTAATGAATTCAAAATCATCCAATTAGGTAATATCTAATTAGTCACATTATTTATTTGTAAAATTATACTATTGATAACTTAAATTATGTTCATACAAGACATATGTATATCTGCATACACTTATTAATAATCCCTGGAAATCCTTTATTATCTCCTATTTTAACATTTAATGTGCTGGCATCTATTTATATTGCTACTATTATTATTATTATTATTATTATTATTATTATTATTATTATTATTATTATTATTATTATTATTATTATTATTATTATTATTATTATTATTATTATTATTATTATTATTATTATTATTATTATTATTATTATTATTATTATTATTATTATTATTATTATTATTATTATTATTATTATTATTATTATTATAAATCATTTTTTCATATCATTTATAAGATTATATGACATTCAGGAGATGAATCTTAACGTTTGTTTATTAAAATAATATTTTTTTATATTTTTTTAAGTGATTGTAGATTACTTTTTATTTCGTATCTTTATAAAATAATGAGAGAATACATCTTATATATATATATATAATCAATCATTCTAATAAAATATTAAATTCCATATTTCAATTCTTTTATATATTAAGAAGCACAATGATTTCTTATTTCGATCAAGTGAAATATTTTAAATACTTACTGAAGCTTACCATTACTGAAGTCAACTAACATAAATTATATTTCAGGTGGTGTTTAAATTTTAACTAATCACAGATTTACTCTTACCTTTAACTAATTCATGAGAAATATATAAAGTATTGACCTGAAGGACATAAAACCTTTCAATTTATGTAAGTGATTAATATATGGCAGAAAAATCTGAAAGATTATAATATTAATAAAAGTAATTATATGAATGACTGTTTTTATTTTCCTTTCTTTTTTTAAAGATTTAAGAAAGCTAATAAATTTGAACAAAATAATTCATAGTTCTTGTTTGTCATTAAAAATAAAAGTCGTGTATTTATAAATGTTCAAAGGTTTTAGAATAGGCACAGCTTCCTCCAATTTTTCTAATAAAAATATAAACAATCAATTTTAAACAAAAAATAATGATTATGTTGTTTTCAAACAATATTTAAGTTTATTTTTCCCTGCGGTATCTTTTTAATTAAATTTTTTTTTTTTCTACTTTCAGGAAGCATATGTGACAAATAAAATATCATGAACTGCTAGCTATTGGCTATTTTTTCAATCAATATTGATATAAATACTTCATCTTTATTGAAAGGAAAAAAAAAAAACTTAAATTGCTATTATATTTTAATTTTAATAAAATCCGTTTAGGAACTATTTACCAATAGACTGAAATATATTTCTGATAATTGTAAAATCAGAGCTTTTTGAATTTCACACAAAAAAAAAAAATCATACATTATTTTTAATGTATTTTATACATTAGTTCACAGGTTGCAGTACTGGATATCTTAACCATGTGGGGCGATTTAATGCTTAATATTTTTTAATGTATTTCTATTTATCCCAAGTTCTGTAGCAAGCAAATAAAATTTGATGAGCCTTTGTTTTTCAAATTCAGAAATACACTTTAAATCGGGGCATGTAAATATTGCTTTCTTCCGTATTAGTTAATTGTATTAAATAATTGAGCGGTGGACTCGTCTATTTCACTCACTATTTTTTTTTTCTTTGTATTATGATAATATTCCTCACTTAAATAGTTTTTGATCACAATTTTATATTTCATTCAGGTAAAACATCTGGAATGCATTATAAATAATTTAAAATTTATAACAAAATCAAATAAAAAACCATATACATTTTTATTATTTTCAACCTTGAAAGAATGAAGTTAACTTAAAAAAAACTCCTAAACAACTTTGTTGCAAAGATATTAGTCACTTGTTTGCACATTTTTCAACAACTATTTAATTAAAATAAAGTTTTCAATTCAGAATGCCTTCACAAAATTACTTTGACTATTATCTTACAGGTTGTTTTTAAAAAGTCATGCAGCTAAAATAATTAATTAAAAATGAGATTTTACTTAGAATAAAATTAAAAATAAATTACATTTGTATTACTAAATAAATATTTATAAAACTTCAAATTTTGTACTCCACCAAATCAAATACATTAGTCACAAAAATTTCATTGCATATGTATGTATAGTAAACAACAAAATGTGATTCTATTCATATATATATATACTGACGTTTCGACTTGATCACATAAGTCATCCACTGGGTGATAAAAGAAAGAAAGATGGTTGTAGAGGCGCTACAATCACTGATTTAAAAAAAAAAATGTTGAAGTTCCACAAATAGCAAAAATGTTAAATTAAGAAAGTTTTTTTTTTTTTAAATATTTCCAAATAGGAGGAAGTTTGCGTGTATCATCTCGCTTATTGGTACAATCTGGCTTTTTAAGTATCTCAATGGACTCTCTAATTTTGCACTGGTAGAGATTATCATATCTGGATATGATCCTGGTACTAGAATAATCAATTTTATGACCTGAATCTATAATGGAGTGAGAGTGCTGATGATGATGAGTGTTGTTTAACTGCATTAGCAAGCTAACATCTCCTAACACTGATGCGATGATTACCCATACCTATGTTAGAAGCTTTACAATTTTCAATGAAATTGCTAAACACCCTGAGATTAAAGAGGGATTGAATCCTTAGGCTTTCTTATTATATTGCTGATATTTTGATGAGCAGAAAATGTTGTATCTATATTATATCATTTTAATATACATCCAATACTGTCTGTAGTTTCTTTTACATATGGAACACAAATCCTAATAGCTGATTTATCATCTTTTGTTGCCTATTTAGTCCCTTTTGGGCTTGCAATAAGTTTTTTTTATAAATTTATAATTATCACTATTTGCTAACAAAACACAATTAATATGATTTATTTATTCTTTCAGATGTGACTTATCTGAAAGGTTAATTGTTCCATATAAAAGACTTTTACTAGTACCAGGATCATATCCAGATGTGATATTCTCTACCAGTGCAAAATTAGAGAAGTTATTGAAATGATTAAAAGGCCAGATTGTATCAATAAGTGAGATAATAAATGCAAACTTCCTTCTATTTTGGAATTTTTTTTTTAAAAAAAAGCATTCTTAATTTAACATTTTTGCTATTGGTGGAATTTTAAGATTTTTTTTTTCAAATCAGTGATTGAAGCACCACTACAAACCATCTTTCTACATTTTATTAACCAGTGGATGTAACGCATTATAAAATTACTGCTCCAGTATATATAAAATATTCCAGTGTGTACTGTTTGCTGAAAATTCAAACACAAAAATGCTCAAGAGTCCATACCAAATGTTGTGCTTTTTCATCCTCCTGGGAATTAATATAAATTCTCAACATTAAACACACAGATTAAAAGATCCTTTTGAACCTGCTGTTTGATGCTAGGACTTTATATTTCCTTTTGCATCTTGTTGCCTTTAAGATATGATTTTATATTTATTCATGGATCACGCAATAATTGGGAGTATAATTTGAACATTTATACGTATATAGTAATAATGTTAATAGCACATAAATATTTTTATGAGCATCAAATATGTAATAGTATATATATATATATATATATATATATATATATATATATATAAAATATAATATCACATATATATTTTTATGAGCATCAAATATGTAATAGTATATATATATATATATATATATATATATATATCAATTCTTAAAACTAGCAAACCCAAATATGTAACTTAAATGCTGTTATTTAAATAATTTCAGAAATGTTGGTTTTGAACGTACCCCAGTAATGTATTTAGATATGTTTTTTTCTGTGCAATGATTTGTCTATATATTCCTATTTCAATGAAGTTTCACCTTAGTTCAATCAAATCACATCTATCATCAATACACAAGTTGGACCAGACTTTCGCAGTCTGGATGTATTCTTAAAACACTCAGTTTACTTTCTGGTAAAGAATATATTATTTAATTTTGAATACTGTATTAAATATATTTGTTTGAATTATATATATATATATATATATATATATATTATATATATATATATATATATATATATATATATATATATATATAATACATATATAACATGTGTTAATTGATTATAGAGTTCTAGAAGTGAACGAAAAATTTCCAATCTATACATTTAATATCAGATGATTAAAGATCAATTTACATTAAAAGATATAAAGACTGATTTAAATTGGAACTCTGGCTGGTAATAGTTCTGGATGGCTGTACATAAAAAGATCTAAAAGACAGTAAGAGGTTGTCACTCTCTTATTGCAATATGCTATCGAACTTTGCAGCTAGAGGGCAGTTCAGTTATTATTTAAATATGTTTGTAAAATTTTTCACATGTTGTTATAGTTATTCATATATATATATATATATATATATCCAACCTATTATTCATATATATATATATATATATATATCCAACCTATAAACCATCATTTAAAATGCAAGTTATAGCAAGTTATGAAATTTACAACTTGTTTTGTTTATTATAAATGTACCCTTGAAGGTGTTTGCAATGATATAGATTGCAGAGGCTTTTACTATATGGTGACACTGAACAGAAGTCAGACCCATATAGGTATCTAGTTTGTTTTGACTGGATTTGAATATATTTACATATCTGAAAAATTCATGCTTTCAAGCTGATAGAAAAGTGTTTCATAAATGCTGATTAGTATAGTTGGTATTTAGATCTAGTTTCTGTTCTTCCTACCCTTTCTGATGTGAGCCAACTAGCCCAAAATCATGGTTTAAAGGTTGGAGACAATTTGAAAGAGATATTGAATTCTATCTCTCTTACCATTTATGTAAACAAGCTTGATAATGGGCCATTGGTAAAGCTCCATCTAGTGATCATATATTGTAATTGACGAAATTGTTTAATGCTGTATTCCAATATAAATTAATCTGGTCTAGCTCAATCAGGTCGCCATTATATAATAAACCAACACAAAGCACAAATAATCTCTCTTAAAGTTTAATTTATTTAAGTTAAATGTAAAATGAAGAAATAATGAGATCATCTGCTCCAGACATCAACAAATCTGCCACAATTACAATATAAATTATATAGAGCAGTGAAACCAACTACTATTGCCCTAAACAATAATATAGGATTAGGCTAACTACTTGACTGGCAATCTAATCAAAACCAAATCCCATTAATAACTAACATAGACTCCATCACATATATTTTTACTAGCCTGTTACTTTTTTTATAGTAATTTAACTCTACTTTATTATTCAAAGATGCTGCCTTTTTAGATTAATGGATAAGCTTTTAAGTACCTGTAATAGCACTTTACAAAACATTTGTTTGTATACAGACATTATTTAAACAACAAAACAAAATAATACTTGAACCCAGATATGCCTATATCTATTTTAGCAAACGCTAAACAGAAAGATAAACACTCGTGTCAATAAGCGATATACAATTCTTTCTACTTCTATCTTTAATTAATAATTTTCTGTGGGTATCAAATGGTTTTATTATAATTTTATAATACTTTAAAAATTTATACACTCACTTAAATGTTTAAACAAATTAATAGACATCGATGATTTACCAATAAGCTGCAAAATAATCCATAAATAACTTGTTTGAAAATTTTAAACAATTGAGTAAAAATTGATTGACAACAATTAAAACATATGATTATATTTGATATTTATATAAATTGAAATAATATTCAATTGAATCGGTCAATGAAGTTTATTCTCTTCATTTTATAAGAGTTTAAGAAAATATCCAAGACGAATTATTTTAAACCAAACGATAAAGTATAATCTATTTAGATTTTTATGACGGAGTCAGACAAACATGCAATGATTGACCTTGTGATATTAACTAAGATAAATGATAATATGTATATATAACATTCGAATGCAACCATAAATATGAAATTTATATATAAACAAAATAAAATACTAGTAAGCTAATCATACCTTATCTTATATTCCAATTTGCTTACCAAGCTGAGTTTGAATCCCGTTACCCAAATAGCTACGCCGTCTTACGCAATCCAAATAAGACAAAACAATTAAACCAGTTTTGATATTCAAATTAACTCAATTTATTAGATTATAGAAAAAAAAATTGACAATATTAATGATAAAATACATCCGAAATGACTTTATATTTTAGATTGGTTGACTAAATAAAATGATCATATTGCTATGTGTTTCTCTATATACGTGTTGCAATAACAATAACGACACACACAAAAAAAATGAATGAATAACTGATGGGAAAGGTCCCTAGATATTTTACTAAAATAAAGTTTACATATAATCTATACTGAAATGTGGAATAGGAGGGTATCAAAATCTATTTGTTTATCAAAATAATTACGGATAAATGAATATGAAATAATGAATATTTTTGAGCCTTTCCAATCATTTTCATTTAATAACTTATACTACTTTTAGATAAAAAAAAATCATATTTTACTACATATAAAAAAAAAATATAACACACGTACATTTTATATAACAAAAAAAAAATCATACCATATATTTCTAAATCAGTTCGTTCATTATTTATTGGTCTATCGATTGACTTCAGTTATAGTGTATAGAAAAGTTTCTCCGTCAGAAATAGTAATCGTAAACCCTGCAATACTTCATTAAAAAGTTTCCTTTTTTTCCTTTTTTCTCTTTCCTCTTTCTCCTTTTCTCCTGAAGATGTGAGTGCACTTTGACTATTCCTATTATGAGGTGAAGTGATCCATTGGGTTCCTGTTCCGATGTTTATGCAAATCCATTTTTTTTACCTTTTTTTTTTTTTTATTTCTAAAGCATCATGTTTTTCCTTTTTTTTTTAATTCCTTCATAGGTTTTTTTTTTTTTTTATTTACATTGTTGCCGCCTTCCGAGACCCCCTTCAACTGTCCGCTGAATGATTGAATGGACAGACAATTCCCTTATTTTTCCATGTTTTATAGTTTTACATCCAAAAATATTGAAAAAAGTTCATTTTTTTTTTTTTTTTTTAAAGACACGGAAAATAGATCTGTCCTTTACTATTGCAAAATGATAAAACTTGTGTGTCCTTTTATCTTCTGAAACGTCATTTTTATATGTTCTCTTTCTGACGTTGTTTTATCTTGGCGACCACACACGGTTATAGATAAGAAGATACGTGAAGATTAAATCCAAATTCGATTACAATTTTTTTTTTTTAATATTATTTTACAAACCAAAATACAAAATTGATATAATAACCTTTTAAATTATTGATACACATCAATGATTTACACCTATCTATATATTTCCCTTTAATAATAATATTTTTATAAAAAAATCTATAAATAAAATGTACACAACATATATGTAAACATTAAACTGTATGTAATAATGTTACTATGGTGTCTGCATTCATATATGAAAAGTATAAAATAATATCAATCCGATTTAGTTAAATTTATATTATGCTGAATTGTTTACTATGTTTTTCTTTTCTTTTTTCTTTTTTTTTTATATATATATACCTGGATCATCAATTTGAACACTCACATATATATATATATATATATATATATATATATATATATATATATATATATATATATATATATATATATATATATATATATATATATATATATATATATTCTAACAAATAAAAAATTCAGAGCATTTTCTCACCAAAATAATTCTAAAACTTGTTTTTTAAAAGATGAAAATTTTCTTAAATATAAATTAATGATAGATACATTTCTTAAGTATCAATTAAATATGCAATGCATCATTTATATATATTCTAGTATAACAGGTATAGATTAAATAATTTTTAAGTATATATTTAATATAATAATTTCTCAAGTACAATGTATAGACTAATATATTTTATAGGTATAAATTAAATATAATCTCCTTCGTGTAACCGCGTTACAAGCCAATTGTAACTAAATAAAATCAATTTAAACAAATGAAGTTAACTTTATAAAAACTTATTAAATTAACATGAAAGGTATTTCAATCGGTCGTTTGCATTGTATTTTAAATATAACTAAAACGATTGGGGGAGCTTACAAATATCATATATATTATTGGATAGTTTAAGCTAATTATAACTTGAGTCTAACCAATGAGAATTTTATTCAAATGATCGCACATTCACATTATGGATTGGTTATACTATACTTAAATCTATATGGCATTTACACACTTACAGATAAATTGCATGCCAATTACAACATTTTAAGGATGGATAATTCATCATTCTCAGCTGACACTATTTCTGAGGCCTACTAGGATGATGATGATGATGACACAGAATATCTATAAGCTTAATTTCCAGGGCACCAAATTGCAACTCTAATACAATATACAGGTTAATTCTCAATTCAATACTATTAATAATAATATTTCATGAATGGGTTAATACATAATCGCTATAGAGAACACTGAGAATGCATTAAAATTGACAATATTAATATCTTTAAGAATTCCAAGTTATTCTCAGCACATTCCCCATTCACTATGATTAAAGCTACAATTAAATTTTATTCTAATTATAAAGTTCTATATCCATCTCCACCTTCCTGACCCACTCCTCCATCATCTTCACATCCATATGTCTATTACACTATTATTTATTTTATCATTAAATTTTACATTTTTGCTAGCTTTTTTCTCTTATTACAATCTTTTCTCAGGGTTTTTCGAATAATTAGGTGTGGAAATTGAATAAGCTGTGATAAGTTATTGGTGATAAACACTCCTCTCTTGATCGCCTCCAAGATGATCTCGGTTGTCTTTAATGCAGTTTAATATCAATTTACATTAAAGCTGGAATATTTTAAGCTTATTAAATCTTTATAAACACACCATAAAACATAGTCGCAATTATAACAAATTATATAAAAATAAAATGCATTTAAAGGGGTTTGAATACAATGGATGGGAAAGGATTTTATGCCCACCCTCTGCACTTGCTATCACTCAATACTATCTCTATTCATGATTTATACTTCAACGATATTAAATTATTTGGTAATTTTAAGCATTTGAAATTAACCTTTTAAAAAGTTTTACTAAATATTAGTTATGTACATGATAATTCAAATATTAATAATAATAATAATATATCGATGTATGATTGGATTGGAAATATCAAAGATAATAAGAACCCACAAAAACATCGAGACACATGCAAATTTTATTTAAAACAAATAACAAATTTTATTTAACAAACTATAATTCAATACAAAAACATATACATTATATTTACACTTTTATTTTATCTTAAATCTACTGAATACCAATTTCTGTTGTGTTCAATGCTTTCCCTTTTATTACTGATATATTTTAGAAAATACATAATCGATTTCTCCCCTAATTAAATTTAATAATTTTAGTTAACAAATTTAAAATTGATATTCCCTCACAAATTTCTTGATCGTATTCTATCATCCTGATTAAATATTATTTTGCCCTAATCTTTACAACAGAGATATCTTAATAATAGAAAGACTAAGTCATTGCAAATAAATTGGCATTAAGATCAAACATCATCATAGTGCACTCTCTATGCTCATGTTCTTATGAGACAATAATATTTTAACAATACTACCTTTCCAGCGAAGTTCTCAGCTGGCCATGTAAATATTTATTAAATAAATTTATATACGCATTGCTCACTCTTAGGCTTAAACATTTGTAAGTTTTATTTAACTCTTAACATTTATTAACCTAATTATTTTTGGCTCGAATGCTAAACCAAATCTACAAAAACAATATTCAAATACACCAATCGCACATACATTATCTGCATCCATTCTGACATTAAATTGAGTTTGCGACCTGGTGTCCAATACTTATAATAATGCTTATCATGGCTATCCTCTCATACACATGTAAGGAATATCAAATATTAATATGAGGCAGGCAGTGACCCAAATAAGAGAGTATCTTTTCACTAAGGTTGAGATATGCTAGGATTTTTATCACTAGTCATATAAAAACATAGGTATACCAAATACCTCTGGCCATCAAAATAAGAAACTTTCTTACAGTGTAAAGAATACTCAAGTGGAAAACTCTTCCACTGGGTTCAAATACTTCACGAATATTGCATAAATCTTAGTGAGCTAGACTTCACTGAGTTTGTGGAGATCTTTGTCTATCCACACATATACAGGTCAAAACATCAAATTATACAAGTAAAACTTTCATCTCTTTAATATTCTTGTGACTAGTGTACTGGAATATGAGCCCATAAATTTTCCAAGCATAAATCAGCTTTTTTCTGGTCTTAAATCTATGATAACAATAATAATAAACAATTAGAAATGCACATAAAATTCTCAAAACTATTTCCATGCACTTTTATAAGAAAATGATGATGATGTAACTCAATAGACAAGCAATTCATTTATAAGTCTAAGCATTTGACAATAACTTCTAATGCTAATAATAATATCTCTAAATGGCTTTTTTTTAAATTGTTTGTAAAGCATTTTAAATAAGGCATATCAGAACATGATATAAATTTCACCTACCCCCAAAATGACAATAATAGCAAAAGCACTTAAATAAACATATATAAAATCATCTGAAGTCAATCTCTACCCCCAAAGTAATACAATGGTAATTATCACATGAATTAATTTTAAAGAAGATGATATACATGATATACTACAAAGAAAGAAATTCTTTTTTTTTATATTAAATGTCCTACACCCATTTATATATATATATATATATATATATATATATATATATATATATATATATATATATATATATATATATATATATATATATATATATATATATATATATATATATATATATATATATATTAAATGTCCTACACACACAAAGAGTGAATAAAAAAAATACCTATATAAGTCTTTTAGCGGGTGTCTTTCCAGGTTCCTGATTTCTACTTTTCTTTTTATTTTCCATTCCTCCTTGACCAGTTTATAAGAGCATATAAGTCCTTGTAGAAAAAGTTATTTTGATAGTTTGGTTCCTCTGGGATAATATATACAATTTGTAAATTGTTGAAAGAGTTCCTCAATTTTAAGTTTATGCAAATCAAATTTACATAGCATTCGTTTAACTTTTTCACAATATAGGTCTGTTGATTTTTGATTATCCTTTTCCATTTTGATTTTATTTTATATATTTAAATTGACCTACATATACATCAAACTTTTGAGTTTTAAATTTTACTATTTGCATATATATAAACAATATTAAACTCAAATTTTAATTTCTGTGGTTTAAATTTTTATTACCATCTGTTGACTGGTTGACTTCTGGAGGTTACAGACATGTGTGCCCATTTAAAATTTATTCACTATATATTGTCTTCTCTTAAGACAATGTTAGATTTAGCCAAATTATTTTGAAGAGACAAAAAGTAACAATAAAAACGATTTTAAATTCTATAACACAGTTTTCTTTAAGTCAATGAAAGAAAACTGCCCCAGATAAAAAAGTTTAAAACCAAAAAAGATCATCCCCTTTTGTTAACACAGCTTTTATAAAGAAAATCCATCTATTCATTATCTTTATAATTAATTGATTTGTTCCATTTTCTGTATTAATTTTAACCTTTTTGCTCTTTCAGAAAAACAGGCACAAATTCCATTTTAAACAGACACGATTAACTCTACAATTCAACAATTATAATTGTCAATTAATTTTTGACATTCGACAGACCATTCATTGTTAATGGTTTAAATTAATGGTCCATTTAAATTCCTTGGTGAAAATTAGCATTATTTAAATGCCTTTGATAATTGACTAAGTAAAATAACACTTGAAACTTATACTGAAAGTAAATAACAGAACAGTAATCTTACTTTTTCCATTTAATAGTGAAACAAAATATATATTGCAGCTGTTTGAAACTCAGACTTTGAATTAAATTTGGCTGCTAATATTAACTTATTAAAATGATTTTAATTTCTTATTTAAAAATTGCTTTACAACATAGTAAGAAAGGATTATTGATTGTGAATTTTATAATCAAAATCTATAATTAGATTATATACACACATCACAGGTATATATTTTTTTTAATTATACTTTAATGCTTTAATCCTTAATTATAATCCTTTATTATTATAACTACATTATTATTATTATTATTATTATTATTATTATTATTATTATTATTATTATTATTATTATTATTATTATTATTATTATTATTATTATTATTATTATTATTATTATTATTATTATTATTATTTACTTTCATGAACTATTTCTTTATAACTCATTACAAATCAATTTCCACTCATCATCACTATTCTATGTAGTTTTTAATAGTCACACATCTCTTCCCTTTTCTCAGTCAACCTATCAACAGATGTATACATTTTGCTTTTCTAATATTTTCTTAATATTAACTTGACCCATAAATAAAAATAAAATAATCCTCTGCTTATAAACATATTAACAATAAATGTTTAGATTGCTTACTAAGTCAAACATATGCAGTCCCTTATCAATATGGGTTCAAACTTGGTCTTTGCTAAAATCTTTTCTTATTGAAGGAAAAAATACATACATTATGAGGAAAATTTGGATGAAACCTTCTCTTTCATATCTAACCTAAAAGACGGAGCCTTGGACAAATCCAAGGGCTACAATATATATACACACACACTTCAAACTTTTATTTCATCACAATTTCCTGAAACATATAATCAAAGTTGTCTGAAAAGGTTAAGTAACCACAAAATGAGCATTTTGTACTGAACCAGAACTCATCAGTTTTTTCAGATAATCTCTTATATGTACTTGCATCATTTGCTTAGCATTTTATAAATAATAATTTACAATACTTTGATTTAAAATGTCAAACATTCTGCACTCATGATCATTCATTAAATAAAAATTTTTCTTTTTCCCAAATATACTTTTTAATTTTCTTCCTTAGTAATAATATGTTTGGAGAGTTAAAGAGACATCAATATCATGTTGACACTTTTAATAAATTTCATTAAACCATTCTCATACAAGGCAGAGACTGAATGTATATACAATAATATTAATGAATGTCTGTATTCATTTAACTTATATATATATATATATAATTTAGCTTCAAATAATAAAACAAATTCAAACTTTTAATTTATATATAAGCACTTTTAACTATCTGAGAAGTTTTGTCAACTAACATAAAAGAAAAAAAAAAACTATTTAAAATTAAACTTGTAAGAATGTTCAAAGACAATCACATTCTATTTTTAGCTTTCCCATAATTCAGTATTTTTTGCAATTGCTGCCTATCTATTTATTAAGCATTTTTTTATATTTATATATTAGCAAGCAGATTTTAATTATTTTTAAAAAATAAATGTTAACCAGAATAAGATCACTTTTGTTTTGTTAAAATAAATTTGACAGATATGGAAGTGCAGAATTATTTGAAGGAGTTTCTTTTAGATTAATAAAAATAAAATGTTGTTGATTGCAAAAGCATATCTAGAAAATAAAAATAAGCTTATTTGTGTCAAGTTGATGTCAATAATGAGAATAATGTACTTAAACATTCCAAGTGGCATAAAAATGATTTTCATGTTATAAATTGTTTCTTGGTTATGAGAAAATAAACAAATCCGATATTATATATATAAAGTTTTTTAAAAATGAACATTAGAAAGTTCAAAATTAGGATATATATATATATATAACAGTAACTGAATGATATTGACAGAAATCTTGCATATATTCATTTAAAGTAGGATACTATGGGATAGATATTTAATAAGACTAAAGAATTAATAGTTGATAAAATTTAATAGAGCAGAATGTTTGCCAAATTTAGAAAATAGAGAAGTGTGTAGACTTATATAAATATGGTTTCCAAAGAACAGGTTTGTCATTTTCTAATTAGTTTTAACAAATCTGAAATAATTAAAAAGGTAATATCAAATAAACCAACATAGTTGCAAATGATGATGAAGGTGATGATGGACTTTCTCAATAAAAATAATAAGAAATAAAGGAGAGTCAACTAATATAATATAAAATATGAGAGAAATGAAGCAGAATCTATAGAAAATGTAAAATAAATGTATCAAAAGATGAAAGAAATGAGTCAATATTAAGGGATAGAGCAGATCAAACGGAGAAGCTAATAAAAGCAGTAGAGAAAAGACAAAGTAACAATATTAAATAAGTGGAACAAGAGATAAAGGAAGAGAAAGTGATTGATAATGAGATTAGAGAAGAGATATAATTGGAGTTAAAGAGCAGAAATGATAAAACAATTTGTTAGTGATGAAATAATAAATAAAGTGGAGAATGTAAAAAAAGTTGTTAATGAGGTTAAAGAAAGTGTTAGTGAAGTTAAAATGGAGTATGAGATAGATAGAATATGAGACCCAAAAATGACCTGGTTATAAATGAAAAAAATGAGGAATAAAAGCTTAATGCACACTTCTAGATAGCCAGAAAGAGAGTATTAGTGTAGACATAGTGGAAAAACTAATACAGATAAAAGTGGTATTTCAGAATCAAAAGTGTTAAATGAGGATGTAGGGATTAGAGAGAAAAGATTACAATATGAGATAGAAGGCAGAATGGTGAATATAAAACTTGTATAATTTACAGAAAAGGAGATAGAGAGAAATAGGACTAAGTTAAAAGGAGAGATGTAGTAAAACTAAAATAGACCTGGACCAGAGATTAGAGATAATTAGGAAGGAACCCTTAAAAAGTTTTGTATTGCCAGAGTAGATAAAGGTCAGATCAATGTAATAAAATATAATAAAGACACAGAGGAAAAAATGAGTAAAAGAACCACCAGATAAAATTCAATAGTGGAGGAAATACAACACTCAAATTCTACTCAACCAGAAATGGCATTATTAAATGAATTAGAAGCTCATGATTGAAAATTTTACAGATTATGTATATTTTTTTGTATAACAAATTTTCATGTGTATTATATTATAGTAACTAAGTAAAATATTTTTTTTTAAATGTTTTATTTTTGACAGGTTATGGGGTTATAAAGCTTATTATGTATAATTCATGTTGATAATGTTAAAATTTATGAATACAATTTAAGTGTAAAAGTTTTAATAAATTTTTATAAATAAAAATTAAAATATATATTGTAAATGCGCAGATAAACGTATACTGTACAATTAATTATAAAGTTAATTTGTGTTGAAAACAAAATATTTTCTAAAGTTTGAAAAAAGAAAAAGATAATGGTTCCAAATTTAGCTAAAAGCAGTTAAATGAAAAAGTATTAAAAGTTAAAAATGTTATTCTAGAAAAAGTACTTAAAATGCTTGTAAACAATTTACTAGATTAAGTTTAAGGGGATAAATAAATAAAATAATTAAATTAAAAAGGTTATTATTCCCAGTCAATTAAACTCGGATCTCAGTGAAAGTAATGGAACAATCTATTGCCAAGAAATCTAAGGATATAAACTATATGGCATGGAATTGAATTTTATTGATAACATAACTCCAAATTATCTAAATAATGCTGAAAAGAATTTTAGAAAAAAAATACATTTTATAGTTTTGAAGTGCTTAAGATTGAATTTGTCTTATGATTGTAAAGTGCATACAATTATTTTGCTTAAATTAATTATTGCCTGTTTCCAGGTTTTATCATATGTTGTTATTCTTGAAATCAAATAATTACTTTACTAGTTCCAGCCACAATCTTTTTCATGCAGGAGTAGAAAAAATTATCTGTCTTGCTCTGTCATTCTGGCAGAAGGTAGGCTGAAAAACCTATCACCCTGTCCTGAGAAAGAAGCTGCCACTAACAGAAGTATCCAACCAAACAAGTCTTTACTATGAATCCATCTGAGATAAGTAAAAATCTGATGTCCAGTGCTATAAGAAAAAAAAAAACAAATATTAAACCAAAAGGAAACAGCTGCCAAAATCCTGAACTGTGACTTAAAATCTTCCATCATATGTATAATAAATAATCAATTCCACAAATACCTAAGGACCTAATGTGAACTATGGCAGCTGAAAAATATGTATAAAATTTAAATTAATATTTAGTTAATTTTGTCTCAGATTTATTAAAATATGTTAATGAATATTTATATAATTAATCTGTTTACAAGAAGATATGGCAAGAGATAATAGTTTGATCTATTTTTACACCACAATCTAGTCATGATAAATATATAAAAATTACTCCATAAAGACAATTAGTTTATAATCATGATTTCTTGCCATGCTAATAAATTTTGGTATATTAATCACTTATTTCCATATTATTTAGTTAATAATAGTCTGATAAATCAATAAAAAATTATATTATAAATGTAATGTAAGTCTGCTGCATATACAAGCTGGATTAGGATTCCATTAAGTAGATGACAGTTTTAGATAACTAGTTTTGTATTTAAATTATTATGATTCATAACAATATACAGCTGTCAATCCATCAATTTGGGTCATAAGTTGCATCTGAAATTCATTCTTATGATAACACATTGGTATTATATAATTGGAACATCATTTGTGACTGCTGACCTCTTACAATCATTATCTTATTTAAACATGATGTGAGGCAGATGATCAATTCTTACCATATGCCATCTATTTTACTCCGTACATGTTGTAGTGATAGACATGAAACTGCTGGTCACAGTATGTTTTACACATGATAGGTGGTTAATTCCTACCATCATACAATTATCACTTGTATTTGCTCTTATATTGATTCCATTGTAGTACAGACAAAATTTCCCTATTTTACAACAATTTTATTATTTATAACCCGCAATTCAACACATTAGTCAATTAGTAAGATCATTCTTAGTTTATAAGCTCATATTATCATCATTGAATGGAGTCAGTTAGCCTTTGTACAACATATGTGACAGTTGAGAGCAGTTAGGTGTCTATGCAATAGATTGGAATCCATTCAAATAATTAACATGATAAATTAGTAACTATCAATAATTTGCTTCAAACCTTTATACCACCAAATATTATATATGTGCAAAAGTTAAATTAAAATAATAAAAAAGGTTTATTTACCATGAATTAAATTATAAATCAATTAAATAAAGTCATGATTGTGTGTGTTTGTGTTGTATATATGTGAATAAATAGTACATCCCATTATTTTTTGCAGCTTGCCATCTTTATTTGCAATCAATAACTTAGGTAGTTAGTTCAGAGTCTCTTACTTTCTCCCTGATCTTAATGTACTATAAAAGAAAGAGTTTTTATTATATGATATCACAATGGAAAATGCACATGTGGATGTCACTTGGATGATTTTCATTTGAGTTGTGCAATTCTGTTTGTCACAGTATATATTATTATGTTTGTTGAAACAGTATGGTATTTTAATAATCTTCTGAAGAGAAATTGATTGTACCCTTAGAGATGGATATAATGTTATCAATTTTTTGGTTACAAGTATACAATACTTTTTTATACCATAGCATTATAGAACACATTAACTAATTTCTGTAATAACTTTTATATAACGAATGCAAAATCTAATAATTATAGGAGTATTTTTTCTTGTGATTTTTGTTTGTTTTGGGAAGAGTAAACAAAGCTTTTTTATATAATTCTTATAATCTACAGCTAATACAATATTACTAATCTGATTTACTTCTTCTAATCTAGAAAGTTACTGCTCCAGTAAAAATTGTTTTGGTTAGAGACAAAATGTATTTGTAGTAAATGTTAGCAAATTATAATAATGCAATTATAAATCAAAATAACAGTATTGCATTAAGCTTGCTATGATTTTGAATAACTTATATATATATATATATACCTGGGTCTCTTTTTACGTGGATTTATTTAACGCGATTTTGAAGTTACGCGATTCGTGTTTCTTCGGAAGTCGAACTCCAAAAATGCGCTATTACTTTAAATAATAACTTTTGTGCACTTACATCATATTGACAGTAATAGCACATTATTGGAATTCGACTTTCATCTTAGTAATTTCAATATTTTCAGTGCTTTATAATAGTAAGATTTTATGCAATAATAAAATTAAAATCATAATTTCCACATTTTATGTATACACACATTAAATTTTACAAGATTATAATGTAAATTTGTTCAAACATTATACATGTTAATTTTGCATTTTAAATTACATTTTGTTTTTGCTTTTTAAAAAAGAACATAATCATTTATTAATCATTTAGTGTCCACAAGTTTATTTTTAAAAGGTGAGTAATAGCAGTGAAATGAAATTTGATTTTTAAACGGAATTGAAAATTAAAAAATTAAAGACAAAAATAAAAGTTTAGATACAGAAAAAAATGTAGAAAAAGATAATGAAACAGATGTGGAACCTGTTCCTTTCACTGCAAAAATGATTTGAGAAGGTCTTCAACTTTCTAATCAGTTGGCAAATTATTTTCTTATTAATGACACTAATCACGAATGTGCTCTTAAAATCCAACAAGAGCTAAATGGTTGTATGTCTGGATATTGCGTTCATAAACAATTAATAAAATCATCATCTCAAAGATTAATTACATTGTCAGCAGAAAACCATTAACACAACATGAGAGTAAAGTTGGCACTAGTTGTATTTCCCCTTAAGAAGAATTTATTTTTAACCAGTTTGCAAATGAACCTGTTTATCGGCAAATAGTAATTAAAACGTGTATAAAAAATGTATGCATAAAAATACATATTGTTTTGAATAAAATTAAATATTATAGTTAAAAAATAGTTAAAAAATTTGTCTTGTATCAATTTTTTTCAAATTTGAAATTTTTTATTAGTCATATTTTATTTTCTCATTTTTTTTTTTTTTGCTAGGATTTTAAAGTAATTTTACATTGGTGCTTTGCTCTTATGCAATTTTTGAAAAATCACAGTCCATATCTCCCCTTTTTCAAGGTAAGTTACATCTATTTTTGTGTGATTTCATTTGTGAGTTTTCTGAGGAACTATCTATTAAATAGTCCCAGGATATATATATATATATATATATATATATATATATATATATATATATATATATATATATATATATATATATATATAAATTGTAAAATTAATTATAATATGTTTTATTATATATCATTTTTCAAATATGTATATATTACACTTCTCCTCTGTCAACATATCAATAAAGATGTATAAAATATCAGGAGATTTTTCAATAATCATTTCTAGATAATCAAAAACTTTTCAATGAGTTGTTTTCACTATTTGTTTTTTATTCATAAATATTTCTTAATTATTTTTATCTAAAAATTAAGTATAAAGGCAAATACATCAAAAATAAAGTGCTAAAATAAATTGTCCACTTAAGACATTTAAGTAGCATCTATATGTACTTTATATACTACCATATTTAAATACTGATTATCCAATATTTAAAAACACTTATATATTTTTTTAAAAAAAATTATACCTAAATTTTCAATTTTTACTCTTAGGATTTCTTTACAAACTAATATTATTGGCAAATTATTAAAAATATGCAAATTTTAAAGAAAGTTTTATAAACCATCACATGAAAACCATTTCTTATGCTTACTCATAATTGTTATTAAAACATGCATAACTATCCATACAGTAATGCCACTCAGTGCAAACCAGAGTAATCAAGGGATGTCAGAAGGCTTGTGCATAAAATCCCTATCTAGTGTCTACTCATTTAATATGCCCAGACTGGTTCCTACCTTGTGGCATTTATCAGTGAGGAGCCTTGGATGTGAGAGACCTGCATTTAGATCTTAGGATCTAATGCAACCATCCATCAGCCACCTTTTATCATTACTTAACTACAAAACTATGAGTTTAAAATTTGAAAACACAATAATATTTTTAATCCAAGTTCATATTATATAGTATATAGGTTTGAACTCAGTTCACTACCCATACATTTTGCTGTCTTTGATTCTTTAATAACTATAACCACCTTTATACTATTAGAAAAGATTGGTATTAACCCACTAAACATCATGATCACAATTTCATATGCATACTCATAACTTTTATTAAAACAGGCAATACTCTCCATACTAAGATCTAGGTGCAGTATTCTCAGAACCAAGGCTCCTCACTGAGGAAAGCCATACGCTAGAAACGAATCTGGGGATATTGGATGTGTAGGCACTAGATAGGAATTTTATGCACATGGCTTCTGGCATTCATACATTGCTCCTACTTGTACTCATTGACACTACTGTATGGAGAGTTTTGCCTGTTTTAATACAGTTTTATAAAACGATTCCAATATTTTATTTGTTATTAGAAAATAACATTATGAATTTTTGAATGCTTTGTTTTCAGTTGCACTAAGTATATGTTGTTTAAGTCATTTTAATGTCAACAAATATTTAAGGACTTATCAGTTTTTCTAAGATAAAACATGCGATATGTATATTTGTTAAAAATCTATAGTAATTTCTTACTGTATTTTTTATATTTTACACACACACACCCCTTCCAAGATTTTTCCATAGTTGTAAAACATTTTTTGTGTGTTCTTTGAACTTTTTGCTGATTTTATCTTGATATGCTGAAAAAATTCAATTTCTAATATAAATATTAATAAAAAAAGAGCTGAATATTTTTATATTTATTATTTCTTTATATATTCTACGTATCAACATCATTAAAAAAAAAAGAGCCAAAGTATAAAATGGGGGAAATGCGCAGATAAATATTAAAAGTTATAATGAAACTAATGTCATGCTATACCCCCCCCTCCTTTATTTTTCAACATTAGTCATATGTATTTTGCGTAGGCACAGTGATCGTTTTGTAAAGGTGTTTTTATACTTATAACTTTATTCTCTTATTAAGTTTTCAAACATTATAGTTATGAACTGAATAAACGAATAATTATTGTTATTAGGAAATCCTATAAGCTTTTTATTTGAAAAGAATATATATGTAAAGCTAATATTATTTAATAAATCAATATATACAAAAGCAAAACGAGTTTGGAAATATTTTTGTACAAAATTTCTATTTATTTTAATTTCCAAACAAAATATTTCAATACTTGTACATTTTATGGCTTAAAGTTAAATAAACAAAATCGTGGGTTTAAATTGAAAAATTTTCTCTAGAAATTCTTAATTAAAAGTTGTTGATTACTTAAGAGGAGGGGGGGGTAATACATGTTAGAAAATGAATTCAAGCTGAAGATATATAAATACATTCAATTAATTCATAAAACATATATATATATACAAAAGTTTAATAAACTGGCGCACTTATATTACTAACATTTATATAAATATTTAATATATACTTAGATGTATGCAATCTGACCAAGGCATATGAACAATTTGCTTCTTCTAGATTCACACAAGCGTGGAGATATCTGCCCCTTCCTTATATATCTATTAAATGGATTATGGCATGTATGTGATTGGTCAGATTGACTTTAGATCAACATGGGTGTGGCGAGAATCTAGGCCTCAGGGTGGTCTTTGAGTGTTCTATCATCAGATTTTCAACTGTATGAACAGTTGAAGAGTTGGAGTGTGAAGTTGATTGAAGCCTGTTCATTAAAGTATGAAGATTAGCTATCTTAATATATATCTGAGAACTTATGGCATGCATGTGTAGAGATGATAATCTGGACCACCTGATTATTGCTGGTTTAGCATAAAATAAGGATATTGGTGATTATTTATCTTTTTGACATATACCTGTTCAAGTGTATCTGTGTCATGAGATGGAATCGTGAGTCATGTGAAAGTCTGTGCTCATTAATCTTATATATGATATTCCTTATGTAAACCATCATGTATCATATATTTAATCTCTCATTATTCTAATTAACACTGTTTATCAAATATATTAGTTATAATTGTTAAGTCAAGTCAGGGATGTGCATGCAAATATTGGCAAAGCCAATCAGAGAAACTCAACATGTTTTACTCAAAAAAGTTCATAATAATTTTTATATTGTTTTATGCTTTCCCAGTCTAACCAATACAAATTTATGCATTAAACATAGTGCAGATAAATTGTCATCATATAAATAAATATCCACATACTGAAGCTGAAAATATCCTATTCATATTTATACTTCATTTAAAGCCAATGGTAGCAGCACTGGTATGGGGTTTGAACCCATTCCATGGCTCAATGTTCCTGTCTCAAGCATTAGACAGCTATGTGTACTAATAATTATCATGTCATAATCTAACATATTTTTTATTTGTATCACCATGTACGTGTGTGTGTGTGCAAATACATGCACATGAAATAATCTTCTTTATTGTATAATATGTGTTTGTAATTTGTATTCATGTGAAAATTTATCTAATATTTTATCATACTTTAAATTATTATCTGTAAATTAACCAGTTGATTAATTTCTAATATTTTAGAAATTAATTTATGTTAATTACTAAACTTGAATATTACAAATTTCAAAGTAAATTATTAAACATATAAGTGTTACATATAGTTCAAATAGTTTTGTTAAAATGTTATACTAATTATTTCATTTTGTAATATTTATATTTATTAGTCTAAAAGAAAATACCTCAAACAAAATTTATTTAAAACAGTCAATTTTAGTATTATTAATTGTAAGGTTCTTTATTTATTGTAATTTATAAAGTATAACAAAATTCTAATTATTTCATGATTAAAGTTTTTTGTTGTTGTTGTTGTTGTTGATTAAATTCTTTGCTAATCTCCAATCCAATTAAATGAGCTATATATTTTGTATTGAGATTAGGGTATTCAAGACTCATTATAAACATTTAATTATAAATTTATTTAAATACATATTGATTACAAAGTAATATTTACTAAGGCTGTAAACCTTAAAAATATGACTATGAAAATGTGCATATTTTAAAGGTTTAAAGCCTTAGTAAATATAAAAATTTAATTAAAAATTTTGCTATGTTTTGTGTTTTCTTTATTTATTTTAATAGCAATGGGCAGGAGAGCATCGTCAGCACCAACCACAGAGAACTGCTTAGAGCAATTGCAATTGGTAGTTACCAAAATTAGATGGATCCTATAGGTAATTTTGGGATTAGATAAATAATGTGAAAACATTTTTAAATGGATTATTTTTAGTTTAATTAGTGAAGAGTCCTGAACTATTTGAAAGAAATTTTTTTTAAATGATGGGGTGAAAAGAAAATAGATCATTTGTTTCAAATCTGTCATCAAGTCATCACCTCGCTATGCAAGGCTGTAGTATCAAGCCCAATACTAATGAACTGTGTCCATAAAGTCTAATGAGATGAAAACTAACTTTAATCAAACCTGCTTTGAATAATGGACCATTTACTGATTGGTAATAAGGTAAATGCCTTTAACCAGTCAGCAATTTTAAAAGTGTAATTTTTAATCTTTTATTTTAAAATCTCAAAGTATAGATTTGTAATGTTCATACAACTTTAACAGAATATATAGATAATCTCTTTCTTTAAATTTTCATTTTTTAATGTTTTAAAACCATTTCACTGATGATTATATAATTGGCTGAATGAGTCAAAAATCAAAACTTTTAATTGGCCAACTCACAAGTTTAACAAAATCTATTGTTAAAATAGATTCACTTTTAATAATATAAATACGTTAGTTTCATTTGTAAAAAGTATATTCATAATTTGTCAGATTATGAAAGTAAACGAAAGTATTTTCAAAAATAAAATTTGATTTATAATTTAAAAAAATATTCAATTGCGGTGAAATAAAAGTAATCACTATTTGACCAACCAAAAAGATTGCTGACGTAATAATTTTTTTTTCACTTTAATGTTATGATAAATATGTAGCAATAAACAAATAATTCTTGGTAATATCTTAACTATTTTTCTAAAATAATTTGATTTTTAGTATTATTTTATCAATAAGAATATATAATTCAATTCAAATATTGTTTAAAATGTTGTAAACATTCGTTTATCATTTTCATAATAAAAATCAAAACGAACATAACTTTTTGCTTTTTGGCAGCCATTTCCCTTTCTGACATAAGTTGGACAGCCAATAAGATTCAAGAAAAGGTGGTGAGGAGGTGGTGCTTTGGTTTTGTTTGACATATATGGTCATTTTTATTGATTTTTTACTTGTAAAATAATTCTGAAGAGGGCACCATCTTACAGAACTTTTGATTTTCTTTTGAATGATGTATAATATGTATACATGGGTTAAAAAGTAGTCGATTTAGAGTGATGTCAAATCTTTTTGTTTTTTTACGAATCAGGCAGTTAAAGCATTAAATGCTTTTTATTTAAAAATGATTGAGTCTTATAAATTAAATACTTAATTTAGAAATTAGATTGTTTGATATTTATTTGATTTTTTTTTTATTTAAACAAGTTTAACTTTTTGTTCGTAATATTTTCCTTGTGTATTGATGACGTAAAAGTATTTCAAGGTTATTATACAATTGCTTGGATTTTATAATATAACTGATATGTATACAACAATTAAAAGCTACATTTAAATACCAATTAATTTAAATTAATAGTGGTCATCATGTGGCCACATTTCATGAGTAGTGTTAAAATTTATCTCTGCAAATTATTTAAAAACGTCTCAGAAAATATCTAATTATTTAAATGAAATAGCCTCAAAGTGTATTGAAACGTAAACCTTCCAATCTCTTTCCGTTTCACCATCAACCTAATGACCTACTGATCTGAACTAGTTACGAACCTATCTTAAATATAAAAATGTTAAATGTAAAAATGTTATATATAAGTCGAGCTGGAAAACTTTGCTATAATGGCCGCTTAAATTGCATCATCCATTTACATACGAAAACATGCTATAATTAGACAGGTTTGATAAAGTTATAGCGGAGAAATGCTCATAATTTATTATAAAATATTTTATTAATTTTCAGTCAATTCTTTATTATATTCGTATGTGGATGGATAAGTTAAACATTGGAATGATATATATATATATTATAACACCACCGATGTTTTTTTAAACCGCCATTGTAGGCTTTAACCCGTAGCTTCGAATGAAGATATTTGTGAGCATGGTTTGATTCCATCTCATGCGCCAATCTTACACGTGGATAAGAATTATCTCATCGAAAACGTAAATAAGGGTTCTGGTATGTATATCTATTTACGGTAGCGCACCGAACCAGCTCAATCTCAGGGTTTGTGGACAATAGTCTAACTAGAGAACAAAGCTAAAACAATAGCTAACTAAGTCTTATATGTCTATTATTATGTACGATAGTTTATTTGTTATAAATCCATTAATCTAACACGGATCTTATCATAAAATCTATTCTATCTACAGCTATACCCATTATCAATAAATCCCATTTATACACGCATATAAATATATCAATATTCAAGCGCACAGCCCATTTATTCTGATACACACATATATAATTCATACACGCATCAAAATAGTGCAATTATACATCAGAGCTGTTTATTTAATGTTGTTATTTTATTTAATTTTAAAAGAGACCCATTATAGTAATTAATATTGAGGTAACACTAGTTTCTTTATTAAGACACATTCACTGAACATATATTTTTGTGCCACGTCAATTTACCTTAGTTCACACGATCAAAGACAAGTCCGCATTTATAACTCTCCAAGAATACTGGTCTGGTAGATATAATGGATGGCAAACAGTTCCAATAGGGTATATCGAATAGCTTATCCCAGAGGTGGAGTAGGTGATTCACTCGCTTTATGACAGGGTCCAATTTTCAAAGAACTTTTGTCACCATTACACTTGATGAAACAAAATTTCTTTATTTTAATAACGCAGTTCGTAAGTCCGCTTCAGGTGAGTTCCACGACAAGTGTCTACTGGGCCGATTAACGGAACTCGCACTATAGAATTACCCTGACATTTTGGGTGGGAAAATATTAATGACTTCTTAAGAAAAAAATTACACATCCACACAATCTGTAGTTCAAACCGCGTCTCCTTTTTTCTATCTATATCTCTCCTTTCGAGCACAACAAAAAGTTCTTTTGTTTTTCACTTTTAACTTTGTAAAATTTTCTCTGTGTATCCATATGCCACTGACCAGTTCTTCCATTGTTCTTCAAAAATACCCACTTGACCAGTTATTGACTAAACTGCCTACAGCAATTGATTCATTTCTATTTCTGTCCTCATATGTTCAAGAGATTAATTAACAAAAGAAAAACACATGTTACCGACAATATTATTAAAACTTTAAAAAAAAACTTAATGGATAAAATATATACGAATAATCAATTACAATTTATACAGCTCTATATATAATTGATTGTAACCATCACCGTTAATACATACGCATATTGTACACTCGCACTTACAACTATATTTACATATGCATCCACACATAACTTTCGCACTCCTTGTAACAGGGTTCAAATGACTATTTACATATATATCTTTTCGCATATAATCGCTCCATATCAACACTCTCAATTAGCCCTATTGCCTTATCTCTTGTATTTGAACCCCGTCTGTTACATACCCCCCTGGTGCAATAGCCTTCAAATACCTTCTGTGTATTTGAACGGCTTCTTAAACTACTCTTTTCTATCCTTTATCCCTCTCTGGGTTTGCGAAGGGCTTGAGTGACCGAGCATTGTATGAGGCCTTTACTTGATCGTAATTTGGTTTGTCTGGTGGACGCCGTGCTTCTGGTTTGTACTTCCATCTCTGTCCATAACTACCATCGCCTCCTTTTCTGTATGTTGCATCGCCATCAGATCATCCTTCTATCCCAACCTTAGCACTTTGCTGATCTTGGACTTCCTTTCCTTATTCCAACAGCACACTATGGTCATATGCGCTCAGGTCTGACACATTAAGTAGTTCTGCCTCACCGGCCTTTCGCTTCTGTTTCACACTCCCCTCTCGTACATCTAAACTCTCTTCTACTTCTTTATTGTTCGACTTCTCAGTCTTTTCCATACTTTCACTTTCATTTCCCTCATATTCCTTTTCCTCTTGAGTACTTTCACTTTCCTTCCCTAGTCTCTGTTCTAACTTCTGGAATCTCATTCCGAACCTCTCGTCCATTTTCTGAAATCGGAGTTCTATGATTCTAATTTATCTAAAATTTTCTGCATCAAGCTTAGTTTCTTCTCACTCGCCTTCTGCTGTTCCACTTTCTGCTTATTTTTTTGCTTCATTTTTTTATCACTATTAAGGTTAAACGTGCCAGGTTCATCACCCCAGCTTCCAGTGGTCCACTGCATGACCCACCTGATAGACCTTTGTCCCTCCTTCTTATCATATTGAACGATATTGTTTTATAATATCTCAATGTTAGATAAATTCTTAAACCTCTATTTTATAACCTATGTCTTTATATATATATATATATATATATATATATATATATCACAGGACATACGTCAACCCTATTTTCCCCCTTGACCACTCGAGATCTTTTCTATCTGTACATTCACCATACAAAATATGCCCATCTACTATCTCTCCAATATGTGTTCAAACTCTTTCCGATTTATAACAAAACTATCTCTTTTATTTTTTTTTTTTTTTAAAAAAAAAAAATCCACTCTCGTTTGTGAGCTCTTTTACGTTACATTAGGATGCCCTTCTAATGCCCATTTTCTAACATTCGCAGCCCCACGTTGGGCGCCATTATAACACCACCGATATTTTTTTAAACCGCCATTGTAGGCTTTAACCTGTAGCTTCGAA
Source organism: Epiperipatus broadwayi (assembly GCA_028023455.1). Lineage (NCBI taxonomy): Eukaryota > Metazoa > Onychophora > Udeonychophora > Euonychophora > Peripatidae > Epiperipatus > Epiperipatus broadwayi. The sequence goes on from JAQFVV010014216.1 coordinate 40,300, forward strand.
TGAAGATATTTGTGAGCATGGTTTGATTCCATCTCATGCGCCAATCTTACACGTGGATAAGAATTATCTCATCGAAAACGTAAATAAGGGTTCTGGTATGTATATCTATTTACGGTAGCACACCGAACCAGCTCAATCTCAGGGTTTGTGGACGATAGTCTAACTAGAGAACAAAGCTAAAACAATACCTAACTAAGTCTTATATGTCTATTATTATGTACGATAGTTTATTTGTTATAAATCCATTAATCTAACCCGGATCTTATCATAAAATCTATTCTATCTATGGCTATACCCATTACCAATAAATCCCATTTATACACGCATATAAATATATCAATATTCAAGTGCACAGCCCATTTATTCTGATACACACATATATAATTCATACACGCATCAAAATAGTGCAATTATACATCAGAGCTGTTTATTTAATGTTGTTATTTTATTTAATTTTAAAAGAGACCCATTATAGTAATTAATATTGAGGTAACACTAGTTTCTTTATTAAGACACATTCACTGAACATATATTTTTGTGCCACGTCAATTTACCTTAGTTCACGCGATCAAAGACAAGTCCGCATTTATAACTCTCCAAGAATACTGGTCTGGTAGATATAACGGATGGCAAACAGTTCCAATAGGGTATATCGAATAGCTTATCCCAGAGGTGGAGTAGGTGATTCACTCGCTTTATGACAGGGTCCAATTTTCAAAGATCTTTCGTCACCATTACACTTGATGAAACAAAATTTCTTTATTTTAATAACGCAGTTCGTAAGTCCGCTTCAGGTGAGTTCCACGACAAGTGTCCACTGGGCCGATTAACGAAACTCGCACTATAGAATTACCCCGACATTTTGGGTGGGAAAATATTAATGACTTCTTAAGAAAAAAATTACATGTCCACACAATCTGTAGTTCAAGCCGCGTCTCCTTTTTTTCTATCTATATCTCTCCTTTCGAGCACAACAAAAAGTTCTTTTGTTTTTCACTTTTAACTTTGTAAAATTTTCTCTGTGTATCTGTACGCCACTGACCAGTTCTTCCATTGTTCTTCAAAAATACCCACTTGACCAGTTATTGACTAAACTGCCTACAGCAATTGATTCATTTTTATTTCTGTCCTCATATGTTCAAGAGCTTAATTAACAAAAGAAAAACATGTGTTACCGACAATATTATTAAAACTTTAAAAAAAAACTTAACGGATAAAATATATACGAATAATCAATTACAATTTATACAGCTCTATATATAATTGATTGTAACCATCACCGTTAATACATACGCATATTGTACACTCGCACATACAACTATATTTACATATGCATCCACACATAACTTTCGCACTCCTTGTAACAGGGTTCGAATGACTATTTACATATATATCTTTTCACATATAATCGCTCCATATCAACACTCTCAATTAGCACTATTGCCTTATCTCTTGTATTCGAACCCCATCTGTTACAATATATATATTTAAGTTTAAATAAAGATAATGTAAAACATTTTCTTTAAATTATATTTAACGGTTTTCTGATTTAATGTTTTACATATATAATTGAAACTAAAGTATTTTCTTTAAATTTGCTTTTTTATTATTATAAACAAATAATATTGTAAAAACAAATATGTTAAAAGTTATTTATTTCAGTAAAATAAAAATCATCCGTTTGTAATTAAAAATGAGAATTTTGTGTAAACAAGAGACCAATTAGTGACTGCACCCTGGGTAAAAAGTAAAATCTAGTTTACGGATTGATTTTTGTTTGCAACAAAAGACTTTATCATTAAATCAGAATACTGTTCCTTCTGCTAGGCTTTAACATTCTTTAACACTTAAAAATGAATTTAATTAATGAAACTGAATTAAATTATATAATTTATATATTTTAATAATTTTAAGTAATTAAATGTAACACATCGGAGATGTTATCTGTTATAGAAACTGGATTATATTATTTTGTTTAATTAAAAGTCAATTGGTCCTGAGGCTAATGAATTTCAAAAAAGGTGTTAAAGTTTAGTCGAAATGTATAAATAGGGCTTATTTTAAGCGGGAAGAGAGACTCCATCTTGTTTTTGAAGAGCTATTATTATCCAAGTTATAAATTGTTTAATTTTACCATGTCTGCCTAAAGTCAGGCACAATTTTGCTGCCGTTTCCGTGATGGAACACTGGGTTCAATCCATCAAATGCCGAAGCAACAACCAACAAGCTTACACAAAATAAAAGATGTCATAAGCCACTAAAAGGGAATTGCCTTCGTTCCAACACCATTTTAAATTATCTCGCAACTGAACAAGAACATGCCATAAGCCGCCAAAGAACTCACCTTCATTCCAGCTCGAATCTATCCAGTCCAGCTACCGAACTGTTATAATATTATTTAAAATAGCAGAGCTCTATGAATTTCAAAAATAATCATGATTTCTTCAAAAACAGGTTAGCTAAACAAATTATCGAAACTTCTTTCTAAATTGTTTTTCAAATAATCTTTAAATTCTATAATATGAAATACTTTTGTAAATTTCTGTGTTAATTAATGTTTTGCTATATAATTTAATCACTGCAGTTATATTTTTGCTTTTCTTTTGCTTATTTTTAATTATTATTAGTTGTGCCTATGTTTCGAAACAGCGTGCATTTAATTATAGAATGTTTTAAAATATAAATTAACATCTTCGTATTATTATTTATATAGTGTCATTTCGATGCGCTGTTTCAAAACCCAAATTCATATTTTGTCATTTAATAAATTAATTAATATAAATATAAAATGTGGCTTTTCAACCTTTAATTATTATATTACTAAAGATTAAACTAGCCTGGAGTGCAATCATAAGTATATTTTTTTAGTAAAGTATTCGTAAGTCCCTTATTAAATATACTTTTCCTCCTTTTTAAAAGTTTAGTAGTTATAGATAACTAAAGAGATTAAACGGGATAAAGTAAAGTTTGTATATATTCCCATCAGTAGCATATACATATTTCTCATGCTACAGAAGAGTTGGCTCTTTTGATCAAGCTGATGAACTGGTGTTCATTTAATATATGATATTTCATTTATAATATCCTTCGGCTTGGCGGATGTGAAACTTATTAATATTTTTCTTGTTGTGCTGTTTTATATATAAGATGGAGCCACTGCATTGCCAGCACATCTTCTCTTATAGGGTAGTGCAGTAGCGAAGTCTGAGCTACGGGCCAGATTAGCACGTAAGTCCCCCGCTTCTTATGAACCAAATAAAGGTTCCCTTTTGCAGCATGACGATCGGTTATTGGGTAAACCGTTGTTTGTCACAAAAACCCTAAAACTATTCTTCCATCTGCAGAGCCACTTTATTATTATATTTTACTTGTGCCTAGCATATTAGTAAAATCATTATAGCCAACTCTTTCCTCCCTAATAGGCAGTCTTCGGCGTTGATCCGAAGCAATCTTGAAAACCCGTTCAATCTAAAGCTATCTGGGATGCTTTATAAGCCCATAGTTGATATAAAATTAGTATAGTCAGATGTATTATTAAGTTTCACTCCAGACTTGGTTAGATTTCACATACAATAGCCACACAAACTGATAATGAAAGGGCATAACTAGTAAAAGTTAATGTAGTGATTAGTTATATAGGAGGGCTATTTGTTTCCATTAAATAATATTGGATCAATTAAATAATAGCCAACATATCAATTATTGTTTAAATGACCTAGAGTAATGTTACTTTATAAATAAAATGCCTGCGTGCATTTGCCAACAACAATTGTCAATAAATATATTTTAATTCATCATATATCAGTTTCTGTCTCATTATTAAATCAATCCAATTCACTAATTTCCCATAGCTATTTCATTAGTAAAACCCCTATTAACTAATTATCTTAGATTTGATCTTTGAAATGTCTTCAGTGTTTAAGTTGTTTATATAGATGTTTAATAAGTCCATGAGTCTTTTGTTTCTCCTATTTGCTAGTGGGCCGGATTAAGAATTAATTCTCATGGGCCATCATTGTTATGTTGTCCATTAGGTGTTTGATCTGGGGCTTGGAGAGTGGGTTCGAATCCAGGCTGGTCCCTGACCAAAATCTCGGACTCGACTGGGTTTGAAGTACATTTTGTGAGTTCCAGCTCGTGTTAGATGGATAAGCATATTTTGACCGGCACAGTATATTACATCTTTATGTATTTCTATCAGTTTATGTAATCTGTAATATATATATATATATATATATATATATATATATATATATATATATATATATATATATATATATATATATATATATATATATAATGCTTGAAAGCTGTTATATCATCAAATTACCACAAATTTTAAATAATATTAAACAAAGCAGTATTTTCTTTGATATATGATTAACTCAATATTTTGGAACCATAAAGATTTTAAAATGTGGAAACAAACTTCTTTCTTAAATCATCTCTCTTTATGTTCTTTTCATTAAAGACCCATTTCTTTCTTTTTGTTGTTGATGGACATTCTGTTGCAAAAAGCCATTTTATTAGCATCAGGGAATTAACATGTTGTGATCATTGATGACACAAACTTTATCTTTCTTAGACATTATATTTTTATAAGTGTAATTATTGCTTTCATACCTTCTTTGCTTTGTTTACCTTCAGAAGTTGAAATAAATCAGTTTTAAAGTATTGATTCACACATGAAAGCCAATTCCCAATGGGCTCGTGGATTTTGGTTTTCCTATCCTACTGAAGCATATCTAGATCACCTAGTATGTGAAAATCCCTATATGTGAACAATATATCTTAATTTAGAGATTTGGCATGTCTTCACACCTTTATAGTAGTGTAAAGTATGTTTGGGTAGAGGACCATGTATTTTATACCTTATATATAT
>JAQFVV010014217.1:0-45170 GCA_028023455.1 Epiperipatus broadwayi
CCTGATTTATTTTTTGTACGAAAAACGTTTTCCAAATCTATAGCGACATCTAAAACACCGAGCTTGTCCGCTCACGTTAGTTAAAATTAACGGCAAATTTTCATTTTCTTGAAAAGGCAAACCCTGTATTTCAACTTCATGATCCAGATTAAATCGTTCCATAGAATGTAATTTATCTTTCAATAACAAAATCTCATTCTCATTTGAAGTACAAGAATTAGAAAGACGAATTATTTCTTGATTATTCCGATCCACATTTTAATAATAATAATAATAATAATAATAATAATAGCTGAAATACACAGGCTTATATATACCTATGTCTATATATGTAATAGACAGGGTATGAGCACAGACTTTCACATGACCCACCACTCTCAATAATAATAATAATAATAATAATAATAATAATAATAATAATAATAATAATAATAATAATAATAATAATAATAATAATAATAATAATAATAATAATAATAATAATAATAATAATAATAATAATAATAATAATAATAATAATAATAATAATAATAATAATAATAAGCACACATGAAATGATTCAAAAAATACAATCACAGAGATGTTATACATACATATAAAAATTGTAACCAAATTAAATGAATAATGAATCTTAATCATGCAAAGATTGATATTATTAAAGCAAAATGGTGTTGCTAAGTTACAGTAATAACATTTGAATCAAATCTGGACCCATAGATTTTTTAATATTGAATTTTAAGAAGATATATTAGATGATGAAAATAATCCAACAATTAAATACAAGTAAAATACCATCATCATAAACCTTCTCATCACATGATGAACATTTCTTATGCTTGCACTGAGTGGCACCACTGTATGGAGAGTTTTGTTTGTTTTCATCACAAACCTTCAGGAAAACTTTTTATATTGCGACAGATGAGGAATGTGTACATAGCTTCAGCCAATTCTATTATGGTTCAAGAATAGATATGACTGTAGTATTGTTATAATATAAGATATATAGTATGAGATTTTATCAATATCTTCTATGTTTTTTTTTAAACAATGTTTTCTATTTTTGATTACGCTGCTTAAAATCTCTGTTAAATTTTATATTTAAATGTCAGGTCTCAAATGCATATCAAAACATATAATGCAATGACTTAATATATTATTTCTTTTTTGTAAATATAGCACTAAAGATATTCAAAGCTAATTAGTTTTTTCCCTACTGCATTCACTAATAGCCATGCTTCATGTTAAAAATTAATAAATGAAAGCAAATCTAATTATATATATATATAATAAAAATGAAATAATTCTTAAATCATAGTATAAAAATATTAAAGCCTATTCATCTTACAACATCATGAAAAAAATGATGATGATTATGATAATATAAATAAATTATAAAATATATATGTGCACAAATATATAATATTAGACAGCATTATTAAATTTATCGTAATTCTGTGCAATTTATATTTGCACATCAGCTACAAAGCATGTGATAATTGTGTTTAAAATGTGTAAATTTTAGATAACTATTCTTGTGACAACTTACAACTTAAATGCAAATACTTTGGATAAATTCCATGTCACTGGAGATTATAGTGTATAAATAACAGCATATCATTGTATAGATATTACATATTTCTATTTTAAATTGGAAAAAAAGCTTTATTCAAAATACTTATAGTGATAAAAAAAGTCATATCCTTAAATCCTTTTTAAATATAATATTTCCAATATTTGTTAATAAATATTTATTTTTAATTCATCGAAAGTTTAACTTCATATCTTTCCAATAGATATTGGGAGAGGGGAAGGAGGAGGGGAAATAATCATAATAGGAAAAAAAACTTAAAAAAACTTTAGTCTTGTTTATGGAATTCAAATTTTAAAACTGTCATGCAATTTTAAACAGTCTGCTATATATATATATGTGTGTGCATGTGAGTGTCTCTCTGTAGAACCATGATTGTGAAGATATTTACAAATTGTTTCACTTATATTATTTCTTAAAGTTTGAATAAATGCAGAAAGCTTTACTTTATTATATATATAATCCTTGGTATTTATTAACATTTGTAAAGATTGAAGCCTAACCTAGCCAGTAAAGTTTGACGAATTGCTTGCTTTCTTAATATAAACCGAGCAATGATAGTATGTATATGTATGGAAAATTATGATCTGGTCCAACTGATGAGTTCTGATTATGCACAGAATACCTATATTGGGGATCATAATATTCTTTTGCATATTTATAATCATATATATAGGTTGCTGGAGATGGAATAAAGGATGAATAGACTGAAAAATTGAGTTCAAATTCCTCTAATTGCATATACAAGAAACGTTCAGTATACGCAAATTATATCATGTTGCTAATAGCTATTTCATATTTAAATTTTGCAGAAAAAATAAAAAATAAAATTTTCAAATTATTGACTGCTTAAATAGTAAAAAAAAAGTGTTTATTGAAAATGATATCAATTATTATAACTTAAAGCAATGTTTTAAAAAAAATAATTTGCTACTGTTTTAATATATATATATATATGCAACTTAATCTAAGTGTAGAAAGGATTATAAAAGCCAAGTTGCATTTCAGTTTGATTTTTGTAGGTCAGAGTAGTTTTAATTAGTTATAAAATCAACTAATTAACATTACTATATTATTCCGACAAACATTTTTTTTATATAATTTTGTTAAATTATAATATAAAATCAATATTAATTGTGAAAATAAGTTTGAAATCTTTTATTAAAATGTTTATTTAAATTTTTCTGTTCTTTATTATTAGTAAATTGTACTCAGAATAAAATTATCTTTTGTTTGCTTTATATAAATGTAATCATACTTAATGAAACATAACGTCTAAAATTGAAATATATATTTACTATTGTAATGCCAATAGATACAAATAGTTCATTGATTTATTTACTAAAAGCCACTCATAAGTGAGTATAGTTATTCTAACTCCAAAAGATTAAAAAAAATAAGAAGACAAACAAAACCAAAATTTAAAAGATCATTTTGCAATGACTATACAATCTTATTTAAAAAATATGCATATATTCACACTTTCTTATCTTTTAAAATGTTTATATAACAATTTGTAAGAGGTATTGTTGATCTTTTTATGGGCAAATATTTTTCCAAAGACTTCAACACCTTGTCTGGTCATAACATTCCACTCCGGTCTATCATCAGTTATAATCTACTCAATGAATAATCATTATTGCATCTATTTAGAGACTCTTGAAATAATTTTTATACTTCAATAAAATCTACTTCTCATATAAAATAATTCATAAATTCACCATAAAATACATTTTTTATTCTTCATTCATTTCACAAGATCAATTCCAAAAAGACATGTTATTTCAATAGTAGATTTGAGGTATTTCATCCATCAAAGTGAAAAATATATTAATTAGTTTTATGATATTATTATCATATTTTCAACAGCACAAATACACTCTCGAAAAGGGGTTCTATTAACTTCTCCACAATGTGTTTTGCCAGTTCTTACTTATGGATCTGAGACTTGAACAAATAACAAAAGAGAAATATTGAGTCCAATTAATGAAGTATGAAGAGATGTATGTTAGTAAACAAAAAGACCTGGGTAAGAAAACAAACAGGTATAACTGACATTATTGAAAAAATTAAGTGACTGAAGTTGGGCTGGACATATTGTTAGGAGAGATGATAATAGATGGATAGTTGAAATCTTAAATTGGATTTCAAGAAATTGGAAAAGACTTAAAATGGAACCACATGCAAAATGGATGGGTTGAAATGAGAAAATGTGTTGGAGTAATATGGAGCAGAGAGGCTAAAAGTGATCTTCATCTTTTAATGGATCGATAATGATTGAAAATGGTGATGATGATAATGATGACATACTATATTATTTATCTTTCTAAAAGCACCAACACCACATTGAAGTCTGTGCTACACATCAATATCTAAGTCTAGATTTTTACTAAGAGACTATTAAATTATTTAAAGTACTGTAATCTACATTCTAAAATTTATAGTCATCTAAGTGAAAGTTTTATTACTGATGCATAAAGTTATTGAATTTCTTTAATTTTATTTACTAAGCCAAAATATATATAGGCTGCAATCAAAATATTAAGAACATTCCATACACATTTTTTAAAATTATCGTAGCAATTTGTAAAATCAATAGCTATTTACAAATATTTCCACAAACCTTTTCAATAAACTAAATCTAATATATCAATCAAATCTATATGTCAATTATACTTTTGTTCTTGTCATTTTTCATATATTTTCTTGGCAATAAATTCCATGTTCTATAAGTTTTGAGTCTTTAAAATCTATCTGAGTCTGTAAAAAGCAGTCATTTATAACTAGAAACAATAAATGACATTCATCAATTTAATATGATGATGATATTTTTATATCTACACACACTTCCAATGCATTGAAAATATATAAAGTAAATACAATCAGAAACAACTGCATAGTACAACAATCAGTCTTAAGCCTTTGAGAAAATTTTCTGCCATCAGGTCCGATTGTCTTTAAACTTGCACACTCCTTATTTATTCACACAGTGAGGGATATTTCTCTTTTAATTAGGTCAGTAATAGGACAATCATGATCAAAAAAGTGTTTATAATTTTTGTTTTGGTGAATCCTGGATGAGATTATTTGTAATCATAACATAAATCTTAAGAGAATTTTATGTCTTAATAAAGTGACAAGCTTAAAAATTGAAATTGAAAGTTTTAATATTTAATGGTTGATGGAATATAACACAAATAGCAATTGCTTTTAAAAATTAATATCAGAATAGAACAAATTTTCAATGCAAATATTTTAGTATAGAAGATTTTAAATTGTCACATGACAATCTATAACTATATAGTATTATTTTATTTTACATTCTGACTTCTAACTATAATTTAATTTTTATAATGCCAATATTTTGAGCATGGATTTATTCTAGTTCTTTGTAGTAATTTCTATGCCTGAACTGAGATGTAAAAATTTATACTAACAGCCTTTTTTAATTCATACAACAATCCCATTATTTTTAGTACTTTATTGGCTGATGCTTGTTGTTTCTATCAACATGTGGTTTAAATTATTCATAAAAAAATTTGTATTGGTAGGATAAATATAGCCAACAAAAAATAAAACTTACATTTTTAAAAATTGGTGCATAAACTTTAATAAAATTAACACAGGACCCATTGTGAAAATCATTTCAGTAAAACATTTAAGAATTTCATAAATAGAATAAAAAATAGACTTTTTATAAGATCCCATAATATGCAGCATTTATGCATTTTATAATCTGCTCTTCCAAAAAAATATACGGTTATTTATTAATTTTATATATTTGAAATACAGGCATTCTTCATATACCTAAAGCTTAATTAAACAAGCATTTATTTTTATATAGTGCTATGTCTACAATTGTATTACATTCAAATATCAGCCTTTCAAGCCAATTGTGCATGCGCTTTGCGAGTGTTAATAATAAATGAATACTTTCCTTTCCAATACAAGACATAGTATTTATGCAGGAATAAAATGAATCCACTTATTCCTACAACTCAAATGCTTATATATGAGCAAATCTGAAGTACTGGCAAGGAAAGCGTGAGGACAGACCACTCACTTTAAATTATTATTTACGATGTCTGAATGAATGACGTCGGTGAAAATGTCTAGAATTTACTAAATGTCACTCTAACTGAAACTTAATCATATGTAAACAAGCATTTATTTTTATATAGCACTATGTCTACAATTGTATTACATTCAAATATCAGCCTTTAAAGCCAATTGTGCATGCGCTTTGGGAGTGTTAATAATAAATGAATACTTTCCTTTCCAATACAAGATATAGTATTTATGCAGGAATAAAATGAATCCACTTATTCATACAACTCAAATGTATTGGAAAAGGAAGTATTCATTTATTATTAACTCACAAAGTGCAAGCACAATTGGCTTGAAAGGCTGATATTTGAACGTAATACTAAAGCTTAATTGTAAATATAGGGGATTTGAAATTAGACTTTCAAGCACACTTCAACTATACACTCTATATTATACCACCAATGCACATGACCACACACACATAGAAAAGATAAATACTGACTAATAAACTTATTTCATGCTAAACCAGCACTCATCAGTTGGTCCAGATTTCATCTCCCATATATATATAATCAGTGCTCATTTTATATTAAGATAGCAAATCTTCATACTTTAATTGACAGGCTTCAATCTACTCCAACCTCCAACTCTTCAACCATCCATACCATTGAAAATTTGATAATGGAAAGCCCAAATCCCATGTTGATGCCAAGATTATTGCCACACCCATGTTGACCTCAAGCCAGTCTGACTCATCATTATAGAACCATAGCCATTTAAATAAATAGAAGAGGAAGGACCATGATGCAGGCTTAATGTGTAAACATTTGAAATGCAGGCATTCTTCATATACCTGGAGCTCTATTATAAATATAGGGGATTCTGGATTCAAATCCCCTATATTTACTATTAATTTTAAATATATTTTTTTCAAAAAAATGAGCGTTTACTATGAACAGTTATATCAAACTTACCATGTTTTTAATTAGATAAAATATTCAGCTTTTATGTAACCAGACAATTACCACTTAAAATCAGCAATGCAAAGTTGAATTACATGACAAAAGATAGACACAGTCACATGATTCAGCTTGAACTATTGATTTTAAATGATGGTCTCCTGATATGTAATAGCTAAATGTTTTATCTATTTTAATATATAGAAAAATTATCTTTAATATTTAAATCTCAAATCAATATTTAATTTATTATCAATATTTCATTCAATCAACTTTTCAATTACCTGCACTGATCTAGTTAGTTTTGGAAAAATCCACAGCAAACAATGTTTGATGCATTTATTGTATCTGTGTTTAGAAAAAGTTAAAATACTTAACTTTATCACCATCACTCTTTCTTTAAACATCACATGATCACTATTTTTATGCTTGCTCTTAACTGTTATTAAAATAGGCAAAACTCTTTATACTTATTGCCACTCAGTGCAAGCCAGAGCAATCAATGGATGCCAGAAGGCATTAGATGAGGATTTTATGCACAAGCCTTCTGACATCCATTGATTATTCTGGCTTGCACTGATTCGTAATATGTATAGAGAGTTTTGCAAATTTTAATCACTTTCTTATTTTGTTATAATATGATATTACAATTATTAAAATGACCAATCTTCCTGGCATGTGATCTAGCCAGACTTTTTAAGACAAGCTGCTTTTATATCATAATTTTTAGATCCTTAACCAAGTGTTGTAACTAAGGCAAATTGTAAATAAGGCTGTCCAAAAATGTTATCATGTGCTATGTTATACTTCATCTCAAATCTAGTTTCATAAATCTATTCTCATTACTATTCTCAATGCCAAAAACTCTGCATACTTTATGTACTCATGTATATTTGCATACAAAAAAATAAAAAAAGATTGAAACTGTGTATAGAATTAAGAATAAAAATATTGTTTTACAAATGTCCAATACTGCTATCATAATTAGGACAGCAAAATGGTATTAAATGCTCATGATGACTGAGTTTATAATTATATACTGATTAAAGACCTGAAGATATTTAAAAATAGAAAGTGAGAGTAGAATAGTAAATTACAGTGGTATCTGATTACTGACGAACCAATGCATTGTTACAGGGCAGTGAGGATAATGACTGAAGACCAGAAGGTATTTTAAAAATAGAAAATTAGTGTAGAATAGTAAAAAAAAATACTATATTACAACAATACCTGATTACCGATGAACCAATGCATTTTTGCAGGGTAGTGGGGATATTCATGCTTAGAATTCATTTATTGCTATCTTGAAAAAAAAAGTATTATTGTTTAAGCATGGAATCTTATCCGTATTTACAAATGAAAAAACTAAAAATATTGGCCATCTTTTTATTCATGAAAATATTTGTGTAATACCCCTCCCCTTTTACTTTCGCTCTCTTTCTTTATATATATATATTAGATAAGATTAAGTGAGAAATGATTATTAAAAAAAGTATAGAAAAAGAAACTATGTCGAAAATATACTTTAGAATCAGAAGGATTAAAGAAGATTTATTTTAAGAAATTATAAAGGGTGTAAAGAAAAGAAATAGAAAAAGTTGACTAATGATGATTTTAAGAAGAGAAATACCTACAAATTTTTAAAAAGTAGTGCAAAAAATAAAAAAAATTAAAGAAGCTGGTTTGCTACATAGAATCTGCATTTGGAAGATAGGTATTGGTGATGATAATTAGTATATGCAATGCCCAATTTTTAACATTGATATTATTCTTTTCTGCCATTCACATTTTTTAATTCAAAAATAAAATTCTTTCTTATAATAGGATTTTCTACAAGAATAAAATGACAAAATTTACAAAAGATGTTTTTATGTTCAAATATATTGCAAAAAAATCTACATAAAACAAAAGGATCATTTTAGCACCTCTTATGTAAAGTGATAACAATTAGAAACTTATGATGTTAAATTGATCAAGACAATAATAATTATATCTATGTTTTTTTGATTTGTGTCTATAAACATTTTAAAATAATATATGCTTTGTCAAGCATTGTGGTTGAGGGGTCAGCACAGCCGCCTTACAAGCAGTTGTCCTGGGTTAGCGGGTTCGCTTCCCGGCCGATGCTATGACACATGAAAAAAAATGCTTTAACTGTACTTTCTAAAAATTATGTATAATATTGTATTTAAATATAAATAATGAATTATAACTGTGATAATATACTCATAAAAAAACAACATAGATACATATGAGGATAAGATTTTAGATAATTGCAATTTAAAAAATATTAAAAGGTATAGCAATAGTATAAATTATCTTGTAAATGAGTTAAGCAAGTTAAATGATTTGAAATAAATTATTGAATACGAACAGATTAAAATTATTAAATGTACTGATTTATATATTACAAGAGATGATAGTTTATTAAATTACAAAGTGAAAATCAAACCACTGCATAAAAGAGACTATATATATATATATATGAAAAACAAAACAAGTTATAAATTTCGTAACTTACTTTTAGCTTGCATTTTATGATCACTAGATGGAGCTTTACCAATAGCTCCTGACAAGCTTTGTTTACATAAATGCTGAGAGAGATAGAATTCAATATCTCTTTGTTGTCTATTGAATTTTATCTCCCTCAGCATTTATGTAAACAAAGCTTGTTAGGAGCTATTGGTAAAGCTCCATCTAGTGATCATATATATACACATGGCAAATCAAAAGTAACCAATTATGTATAAGATGGCAAATCTAGAACTTTTTTATTTCTTAATAAAAAATTATGTTGGAAGTGATAAAACCCAAAATATTGAAGCATTTGTAAAAGAATTGATAGAAGCTGGTTATAATGATAAAAAACTTATTACACATTATCTCAGTTCAAAAAGAAAAGTTGAAAGTTAATGATATAAAAAGGATTTCTATTTCATATATTTCAAATACTTAAGCTATTTTTTAAATATATATAAAGATTTATTTAGTGCTTCATTTTGTGTTCCACATAATGTTAAGTGCATGGCTTCATACATAGTGTAATCTTGAGAAAAGGTCAAAAGAACATCAGTTATTATATAAACATAATGGTGGTCAAGAAGTCAGTGACAGCTGCTTTACAAGCAGTTGTCCGGGTTCACTTCCTGGCTGATGCTATGACACATGGGGAAAATAATGATTTAATAACAGTTTTTGCTTTCTTTGATCATAAAAAACATATATGTTTATCTTCAAATTTGATTTTAAAAATGCTAAGATTCTTTATGAGAAGAGAAATCATAATAATAAAAAGAATAACAATGCAATTTTTATAAATAGGAATAAGGCTTTTGTTATGAATTTCCTAATGTTAAAACTTAGATAACTTTGGGATATGTCTTGATGATATTTACTTTCACGATATTTGAATTTAAATGATGTTCAGTTTAAGATTAAGAAATTAATTGAAAGTATTTCTGTGGTTTATTATAGTTTTTATAAACATGTTATTAGCATTATAATTCATTATTTTATTACAATATAGACATTTTATTTTATTTGTATGTATATACTATTGTACACCAAAAACCCCAAAATAATTATTTTTTAACTCACAATTAGGATTTTTATATTTAGCTTGAAATAAAAGCATGAGTGTTCAATAATTAATTGATTCAGCCAATGCTTTATTTCAAGTTAAATATAAAAACTCCAATTGTGGTTGAAGAAAACCATTATTTTTGACTTTTTAGTACACAATAAATAAAAGTTTTAACCCTAAAACATTTTTTATATATATCATTTTTAATTTTTCTAATATTTGGATATTTTTTGTAAATATCCCTATTTAACTCTTTTATAGTTCAAAATCCCTATTGGAAGATTGATTTAAAGTTCCAGACTTTTGATTGTTCAATTACAGAATCAACAGTAAAATTATATTTATCTTTTAAAACTATATTTGTTTTTGTTTAGTTTTTAAAATGCAAAGAATAATTAGTTAGATTGTTAAAGTAAATGAAAGTTTTTTAGAAATGAATTTCTATTTATAATTGATGAAAATAATATATACTGGTAAACATAAAATGTATGTTCACCATCCAATTACAAATTACAGCTGTATGTTATTGTCAATTTGTTTTTGTGTAAAAGTAAATATTTTCTACTAAAATCTGAATTATTTTTCTAAAACAATTAATATTTCACAAATATTTTGTGAAAAAATAATAAATGTATAAAAAAAGATTCTAAAACATATTTTCACTTTGAAAATCAAAATGAATAAATAGATTGGTCAAAATCATTGGAAGGCATTCTCCAGTGGGGAGAATAAAAAACACCCAAACAGCACATTGAAAGGTGAGGTTTATCTCATTGTTAAAATGCTCAATTTAAATATATTAGTTTGTTAGTTGTAAAAAATTTCTTAATGCGGGTGCATCAATTAAGTACAGATTTTGATGAAAATCAGCAATGTTAAAAATAGTGGTTAGAGAGTGAGTTAAAGCTATGAACACATGGATGATCTGTCATTGCAGTCTATACTCAGAAAAGGTTAAAATGAAGAATCAAAACAGTACTGCAGTTTGTTTAACATTTGATAGAAATTTCACATGCAATAAAAATCAACTCCAATGTTATTTTGCTTATGAAAGAATCATTTTAAAAAAGAAAAACATTTACAATTGAAAGAAAATAAAATTTTATATATTTATAAAATAATTTCTACATTTTCATCAAAATGAGAACTTTATAAAATATTAACCTAAATTAATTGTATTCATTAATATAAATACTTAGTTTTCTAATTTGTTTGCTATATCATCAATCTGCATAATGTTATTTTTTTTATGTATCAAAGCATCAGCCAGGAAGCAAACCCCAGGACAACTACTTGTAAGGCAGCTGTCCTAATCACTCGGCCACCAACACTTGATATAATGTTATTTTTCATTATTATTTTTTAATAAATGTCACTTCATTTGCATTAATAATATTTACACCTTTGTGGTGATGTACGAGTCTTTCTTTCAATTTAATTTTTTCTTCATCTTTCTAATTTCACAAAACCTTAAGAATTTATATTGTCACTTGTCAAAACAGGGAATAAGAATCTGTATAATTTTTCTTCAGATGAAATTAACTGTCAATTAGATGTGACCAAATGGAAATAGGTATAAATACAAAAAGTCTTAATATCTCTGCATATACAGTTTTAGTTGAAAAAATAATAAAATAAAATAATATTTAGCATTGTAAATATTGATTCATGAATTGTTTACTTACCAACTCCGTCTTACTCTTTAACAAAATAATACCAACATTACACAAATGGAAATTCACTAAGCAATGCAATTCCTTAGCAATAGTTATAGAATGTTCTGTATACTTAATCATTAAAATTTTATGTCTCAGTAAAAAATCATATTAGACTTTTAAAAAAACGCCCCTGATATTTTTTGTTTCCAAATCAAAAAGCAAATAAAGTCATGATATTAGATTATTCATAGTTGTTTAACATATGAACATTCACAGCAAAAACTGCTGAATAAATATGCTCATTTACTTGGTGGCCAAGTGGTTAGCACAGCCGCCGTACAAGCAATTGTCCCGGTTCGCTTTCTGGCTTATGCTTTAACACATGGAAAAAAAATCAAAATGTCTTTATTTAGTTAATAATATCTAACAAATTTTTAATTAATTTACATAGTAATGCATTAGAAAGTACAGAATTTTAATAAAAAATTATTGATATGATAACATTTTAATTTGATAATGTATTATTCTATAGATAAATTTATTCCATATACCATTTAAATTTAATCTAATTACAAATAAAACTAATGGTCATATTTATAACATTTTCAATACTATTTAAGAAATAAGCATTATACAACAAAAAACTAATTTGTCAGCTTCACTCTTAGATCATAATTTTGTGACAGGTGCTCTTTTTTTAACAACTAAAACTTAGTGAAAACATTAAAAGTTTGCTTGTGAAATGATGAAAACTCTGGTTTTTTTTTCTTTTTCTACTTATTGCTGTAAATTACTTTTTTTTCAGACAAAAAATCTATTACATCTTTTTTTTTCTTTTACAGAAAAGATTTTTTTAAAGTCCGCTTTCAATTATTAGAAACTAATAAAATACTTTGTAGATGGAAGAAAATAAGATGGAAATCAGAAAAACTGACATTCTGATTAAATTTCATGCATTAAGCTTAAAGCAAACAAAAAAAAAACACTTCTATAAAATACTCCTTTTATATATTGTTTAGTAGTTATACAAATATCACTATCGAATGTGTACTGTCATTTATAATTATTTTAAGTTAGTTCAGACATTGGAACAGCTGGACCATGGTGTTTAAGAGTTTATGTGGGCAAATAAATAAACCAGATAGAGTTGTAGCTGCAAGACCCAGTCAGTATCAGCCAGGACCAATTTGACAGAAGTATTATGTGATTTAATGCAATGTTTTGATTGGTAGATTCTGAAGCTTAAGGTGGCTTTAGCTATAATACTGCCAGAGCTTGGTCTTCTTATAAACTTCTGAGCAATTAATCGATTACTTATTTAGATTAGTGATTATCATCAGTGAAAATGAAAGAGATGAGTATATGGAACAATAAACAAATTTATAATCCTCAATCATTAGTGCCTATATTTGTCATCATGTTGGTTCAAAAATGAGCCATTTCTATTAGGAAATAATCTGGCAGTAGAAAAAAATCATGGCAGTAAGGATTGAGTATTAGCTTTTCATTCTCTTGACATACTTTTCAAATCCAAAGTGATATCTTGGAATCTCTTTCAAGAATTTAATAAATTTTCTAACACTGCAATTTTTTTTCAAGTGGCTATCTATCAATAAATAACTAATTTGATATTCATAGCTGGTGGATAATTTCATCAAAATAATCTGATTCGCAAATAAACATAAAAGAAAATCATCATTGTAATATGATAAACTTTTTTTTATAGTTTATTATTAATTCAGTACTTATCATTTTTATGTTATTTTTTTATTACACATTTTTTTCTAAATAAAAAAGAATTTTAATTATCATAGGTCAAAAAAGGGATTGAATTCTGTACTATTTGCAATACATTTGTTTTTTTTTTATATATTCATCCGAGATTTACATAGTTGCCTTGACAACAGTTTGAAATTATTGAGTTTTTGATATTGAGATTGTCTAAGTGTTGACTGTTTTTAATGATTATATATATATCTAATATAGTATAGTTTTATTTTAAATTTTTATATGAAGATAAAGGGGCATGAATGAATAAATTATTTTCTTAATGATCTTAATATCTAAAGAATTTTTCATAAGTAGATGTAGAAAACTGTTTAACACTTATAAATAATTAGTGTTCATAATAACAAAAAGTTTTTTAATTATTTAAAGTTTAATATTAATTTTAGTTCTGTTTCTTTAATTTTTGTTTTAATTAAGAGAATTATTTGAATATTGTCATATTGCATGTATAATGTAAATATAAAAATACCCATAATGCTTAGTAATATTATCGATGGTAATTATTTTATTTTAAATATTATATTCCTCTAAATTAAGCAAATGAATTAAAGATTTAAATTTCATTAGCTTAGTATCCTAATTTGCTGGTGTTTTTAACAATAAAGTAATTTTAAAGTGATAAATGTTTTTAATTGTTTATTTTGTGTCAATTTTCTTTAAAATTTAAAATAATTATACTGTAAAACGTTTCAAGAGGAATTAAAAAAAATACTGAATGTTATCAGTTTTCAAATGAATTTAAAAAACAATCTGCTAATTGAATAAAATAATTATGAAAATTATTTTAATATTTTTTTACAATAATTTTAAATTGCAAATTTATTTATTTTATTAAAATTAGCTAATAATTAAATTAACTCTGTCAAGAGTAATGTTACATAATTAAAACTAATTAACTGCATTTTATTATTGATACACAGAAAGTTTAAAAAAATAACTACAACTTCTAAATTTATATACATCTTTTCTTACTTCTCTCTACATTTATTTATTTTTTTCTATTGTAATTCATTCCTACTTTATTTCTTAATATAATATTTTTCATTTTTTTTTAAATTGTTCTTTATTTATGCAGTTTTGAATTTTATTTTGAATTGTATTTTAGATAATATTTAGTAGAAAAATTATTATATACATATGTTACCTATGCATTTTTATTGTCTTTTATTATCTCTTAACATCTTTAGCCCAAGGAAGACTTAGCATGATTAGCTAAGCATATAGCTACTGTATCATTTTACTTTTAAAACTACAAAAGAGTGCATCAATATATTAATAAATTATTTTAGTTTTTAAATAACTGAATAAATACTAATATTTTTGCTTTTACAAATATACTCATTTATATTAATAAAAGATGTAAGGGTTACAACTTCTTATGGTAAACCATTTTAATATAAAAGAATACATATAAAGTAATATTAGAATAATAATACATAATCACATTAACATATCGGTATAAAGGGAATGTATAGAGATGGGTAAAAGTTAGTAGAAGAGTGAAAAAGTCAATAGAAAGAAAAAAATGTACATAAGATAATAAAACAAAGGGAAATTAATAGACATAGCAACAAAAAGTAATAAAACAAATTTGTCTATATTTATATAAGTATGAAAGTAAGCCATAGACTCAGTGCCCAAGGAAAATGCCCTCCTCTCATCTCAATAATAAAAACTATATAATAATAATAATAATAATAATAATAATAATAATAATAATAATAATAATAATAATAATAATAATAATAATAATAATAATAATAATAATAATAATAATAATAATAATAATAATAATGATAATAATAATAATAATAATAATAATAATAATAATAATAATAATAGTAATAATAATTTATTTTTTGTTTTTATAGTCAATGTATCAAACCTAAGATATTAACAAGATTAACCTGAGACCTTTAACAATAGCTAAGGAAAGCCAGATTCTTGTAAAGTAACTTTTATTTTGCATATTTAAAAGAATATTGAAATATGTGCCAAAGTTCACAATCCCATGAGGAGGTCTGTCCAAGATAAGCTACTTCAATTTACACAGAAAATTACATCCTACTTTCCTAAGTATATATGCCCATGTTCTACAGAAACACACAAAGCTCAATATGATGTCCCTATATTCCATAGATACCTTTATATTTCAACACTCCTACAACGCCATCTACAGACTGTTCCAGACGTATCCCAACTCCTTGCTATTTAAAGATATATCTCCCACAGACAAGCCTTCCCCAGTTAGCACCAGTTGACTAGAAACTCTCATATCCCATATCTCGAAGTTCACTGCTATTTCTAATAAGCCATCCTCTAAAAAATTAATTTCAGGGAAGCAAATTATATCCTATACCCTGATGTTTCCACAGGATCAACCCTTCTTCAGCTCAACAACCATCTGCTAATCAAGAAATTGAGCTAAAATTTTTTTGACTTCCTGTTGAAAACTAACAGCAATGCATTGCCTACTAAACATTTCCTAGTACACTGCTGAGGATTCTCAAACATTGTTTCCACTTGCTCCCTATGCCTCAGAGAGAAAGAAACTTTACTACATCTCCTCTGTCACTGTCTTTCCCTTCAATCCTACAGAGACCTTATGGCCACAATGCTAAAAAACCAAATGCCTACCTTATCAACACTTATTGACAACATACTATGTGGATCTGTTCTGGAAATGCATTCATCAATGTTCATATTATTTTCACTATGGTTCACCTGTTTCTGGCTCACTTTTAATCATGTCCTGGATTATCCACTTGATTTATATATAGAAAAAATTCAGGAGACCAGAATTTCTCTCCCCCTTTACATCTTTGAAGACACTTGGAAGTTGATTGCTATGCCTCCCTATGGCTAATCCCTTTTATACCTAGATAAAAACTGCCTGTACTGGAAACAATTAAAAACTGGTTTAAGTGCATCCATTCATTATTGACTATTAATAATTTCCCCAATCCTCAAGCCTATATCTTAGACCTTGGATTTGAGGACATTGACATCCATTATGAAGGGTCTGATTTACCTATGTATTGCCATGATTTTTGTATGGACAAAACTTTGATGTCATCTTTGTACCTTTTGAATCATACAAGCTTAATCACCTATCTCCAAGATACCAAACCCAGGCCTTTCCCATTGCTCCTATGGAGCACTGTAGTTCTCTTAGGTTATGTAATACAGGATATGTCATCATTGACTTTTTTCTTCTTTTAATACCATTTAACGTATCCTATTTTTAACCTTTTCATATGAGTTGTAACCAAATTACAGAATAAAATTTCCTATATTTTATAAAAAAATAAAGTTTACAATTTTTTTTTTCAGCTTCATAAAAAACAGAAAAACAGTCATTATTGGTGAACTTTTTACAACATCTAATCAAATCGATAAATATTTCTAAAAAAATTCAAACATTTATAAATTTTTTAAAGACATTTAGTTATTTGTAACAATATATAGGTTAGTATAATGCATAACTTTTGTATATAGTTTTACTTTCTCTTTTTCAAGTGTTGTGATGTGATGCACTGTGACTTCTCCTTTTTTGGAAATAGGAATCTCTTAGCCACCATGTCCAGAGAAACCTGTTAGCCACTTTATCTTCCCTTTCCAATCCCTGTCCTAAGTTTTTTCCATATTCTTCTCTATCCTGCTCCATATTATTTTCACAACATAATTTTTGTAAACTTCATGACCTTTATATCTAAATCTCCCTTATCTTTTCTCAAACCTAGCAAAAAAATCCAAGAACCCACTTTCTGTATAATTGCTTTATTTATAATTATTCTTCCACAACTTCATTATTTGTACCCTTTCTGCTTGCATGCATTTACATTCAATTAACAGTTGACTAATATTTTCTATTTCTTCACAATAACTAAAATATAATTCTTTTTCCAAAAATACTTATGAGCTAGATTCCTAATTTTATTGTAGTAATCTTCATAATCCAATATGTAAATTATCTCCCAATCACCCCCCCCCCCAATCCCAATACTATTGTTACAGCATTTTTCTTTAACTTAAATTTATTATTTATATTTCACTCATGATTTTTAATTTTATTTTCATTTATTTTATCTGATATCCTTATCCAAAATTTTAATATTTGTATCTTTTCAATTTCTTTTTAGTTTATTAATAATACAACTCTAATCTGTTTTTGACCATGTAAAAATCACTTTAAATTACTTTAATTAATTATTTTTAGATTACTATTATTCCAGAATAGAAAGTTCATCTGTATTTGATTTCTTTAATATAATTTCTTCTAAATGCCTTAAAAATCTTTTAATTTACTATATCCATACTTTTTTAAAGTATTAAACTAATTTCATGGAATAAACAAAGCATATAAATTGCTAAGACAATTTTACAAGCAAGATCTCTAAAAAATTATTTAAATAAATGTGTAAATATTATCCAGCTTACCTTACATTAATGTCAATCTATCTTGTCAGATAAAAAAGCTTTATCTGACATAAGAGATAGGCATTGATATAACATAAGGTAAGTCCTTATTTGCAAAATTTATTTAAATGAGTATTTTGAGATTTTGCTTGTAAAATCATCTTAGTAATCCATTTGGAGTTTTGTTTGTTTTATAAAATAGATTTATATTTTAACATTAAGTGCTTTATATGTCATAAAATTATTTACATGCTCCCTAAAATCCTTAATATTTTATTTAAAAGTATTCAAAGGCAGATTTTTATTACTAAAACTATTTTCTCCCTTTTCAATGGCCATATAATCCATTCCCCCTCATTATAATCTATTACCTGAACACAAAACACAATATATGTTTCTTGCAACTTAATATATTATACTTTGTAATAAATAACACAATAACTCTGTCAAATATGTAAATTATTGTACACGTATAAAATATGACAATCAGAGTAAAAGAAATTCAAAAACTATTACCACATACTATTTTGCCAAGTGCTTTCAGTACCATGTACCTGAATTATGGTGACATATTGGAACTGAATGTTTAATATTCCAGTGCATTCTCAGTGGAACACTAATATTATGCTGATTTACAATGTTATTAGACTTAGCAATAACCAAGCCTATTTCAGCTTCCTCTTTCTGTCATTTGATACTGAAAGCACTTTGGCAAAATAGTATTAGTGGTAAATGGTTTTTGAATATTTCTACTCTATTTGTCACATTTTATACATGTACAATAATATACTTTGTAATAAAATGATTTCCTCCTTTTTCATATCATCTGTCTTGCTTAAATATTCTCACAGAAAATTCTCCAAAATTTGTTCTTCATTTCTACCCAGCTTTTAAGTTAAATTTATCTTTTTTAAAATCACATTTTAAAATTATTTCTAAACATTTTTTTATTAGAAAAGTCAGTATTTGTCCTGGATATAGAAGAGTTATAGGTTTCAACATATTCTAAATTCACTAGATTAAGTAAAACTAATACATAGATGACTTTTAAATAAAAACTCACCTACATTTTCAGGAGGTGATCAAATTTCTAGTGACACTAATTTCTTTTGGGAAAATATGATCATAAAATGAGAGAACTTAATTGATGAGATGTTATCTTAAGATTAGTTTTAAGATTTTTTTCTTTTTACCATTCCTTAGTTTCAAACAATAGATGAAATAGTTATGCTTTATTAATACTCATAATATTCTCTAGTTTCTTAAAATTGTATTTTATTAATAATGAAATAAGTCTATCTATCTATCTATCTATCTATCTATCTATCTATCTATCTATCTATCTATCTATCTATCTATCTATCTATCTATCTATCTATCTATCTATCTATCTATCTATCTATCTATCTATCTATCTATCTATCTATCTATCTATCTATCTATCTATCTATCTATCTATCTATCTATCTATCTATCTATCTATCTATCTATCTATCTATCTATCTATCTATCTATCTATCTATCTATCTATCTATCTATCTATCTATCTATCTATCTATCTATCTATCTATCTATCTATCTATCTATCTATCTATCTATCTATCTATCTATCTATCTATCTATCTATCTATCTATCTATCTATCTATCTATCTATCTATCTATCTATCTATCTATCTATCTATCTATCTATCTATCTATCTATCTATCTATCTATCTATCTATCTATCTATCTATCTATCTATCTATCTATCTATCTATCTATCTATCTATCTATCTATCTATCTATCTATCTATCTATCTATCTATCTATCTATCTATCTATCCATCCATATCCATCATCACACCACAAACCACCCACCCACCCACCACCCACCCACCCACCCACCCACCCACCCACCCACCCACCCACCCACCCACCCACCCACCCACCTACCTACCTACCTACCTACCTATCTATCTATCTATCTATCTATCTATCTATCTATCTATCTATCTATCTATCTATCTATCTATCTATCTATCTATCTATCTATCTATCTATCTATCTATCCATCCATCCATCCATCCACCCACCTACCTACCCACCCACTCACCCACCTACCCACCCACCCACCCACCTACCTACCTACCTATCTATCTATCTATCTATCTATCTATCTATCTATCTATCTATCTATCTATCTATCTATCTATCTATCTATGTGTGTCTATCTACCTGTCAATCTATCTATCTGCCTATCTATCTATCTATCTATTATCAACCTGCCTATTTATCTGCCTATCTATATTTCTGTCTGTCTTGTGTCTGCCCATTTATCCATCCATCTATATCTATCTATTTAATCTATCTATATACCTACCTAACTTCTTACTTACTTGTTTAACTACCTGCATGCCTTACCTTTCTTTTTACCTATCTACCTCTCCTACATGACAGCCATAATGTATATGGGGATCTTAATTTCAGTTGAGGTGTAAGAAATATTGCTTTACATTATATCTCAATTTTTATAGCTATAATACACAGGTAGTATACACAACAACATGAGAGACTTACCAAAAGAGGCATTCTTTTGATGAGTAGTGACTGGGATAGGCTTGCTATTGTTTTTATTCAGCCTGCAGAACCCATCTTATTGGTTGCTGCTTATCATTACATTTTGACTGTTGGTTTAATTTCATTTATAACAGCAGTCATCTCATTTACTAATTAATTGATGACATATGCAGACACACACACATTTGAATCTGTATTTATTAAAAGGTGATTGTTGTGAACAGTATTTTCTGAAAAGTAATTATAAAATAAATTTGTTTAAAATATATAACAGGTAACCAATATTTTTTATATGCAGGTAACATTATTTGCATTAAGTCAGGTTGTTAGAATTATGATTACTTTTTTAAAATAATAAATATTCATACATACTTACTTATGTTTAAAATTTTTTATAGAATTCCTGTGGTTTCATTTAAATTTCTTTGAACTTCATATTGCAATAAACTATTTAATTAAACATTTTGCCTTTGAATTATTTATCTGTATGGAATTAAAAACAATGACACATTCCTCTTATAATTAATAAATGATATTACTAAGTATGGTGTTAGTGATCATAATATCATAGTGTAACCTTATATTTTGGTACAAAATATATAGCTTGGTGAAACTAATTTAAAATTTTCTATTTTTCTCTAGGTGACCTGATTATCATAGTCAACATTTTGTATATACCTGATACTTGTATTCAATTTGACTCAATGATGAGATTATGTAATTTCATTTTTTTTGCTTATTTTCTGTTGGTTTTGCCCTTTTTCCAATCACTCAGTTGAACAAGCTGTGTTTAACCTGCAAAACCAACAGCATGTTCTATCAAATTTAATAATATATAAATACTAATAATAATAATTAGTTATTTTTCTCTTTAATTAATCCTAAAGATTAACTTTAGTTTAATTAAAATGATTTATTTAATTTATCTTGAATTAGTCAATAGAATACAATAAATGCATTTTTTTCTTTTATTTTTAACAGAAATATGTAAAGGAGGAGAAATGTAATTGGATAAAAAGAAAAGAGAATGTTCAGAAATTTTTTTTAACTGCGATAGAAGAGGATGTGTGTAAAGTTTCTGTTGTTACATATGTAACAAATATGAGAGCTACTCCTTAAAATTAAGGACAAATAAAGGAATTAAATGTCTTATATAATTCAAATTTGCATGTTATTAAGTATTAATGACAGTATGGGTGGCTAAATTTAAACAGGTCTGTTCGAATCTGCTATCCAAGAATCTAACTGCTGATTATCTTTCAAAATGTCTGGAACTGAAATGTACAGGTTTTATCAATCGCGACAATGGGAATAACAACTTTAAAGGTCAGTCTACCTGGAAATATATTTTATTGCTTGCAGACTATATTAACCTTGGATATAACATTTTACTTTTATGACTTTAAATTATATAATTATACCATATATGTGTGGAGCGGAATGCTATAGCAATTTTAAAGTGTCTAAACAATAAAGATTTAACTATATCCCACTTTGAACTTATATTGGAGATTACATTCCCACTGTGTGTTATCATCTTATTGTTAAAATAATAATATAGCTGTTAAAATAAATAATAGCTAACCAGAGAATTATTTTATAACCATTATGAGAATTATGGGATAATTGTTTATTTGCACAATCATTCCTCGTCTTCGACACTCATTCGCTAAATTAAAAGTTATGAAATATTTTAACTTTGGAGTAATGCCTACATAGAAGTAATGAAGTTTATTAACTTTTGAGGAATACTCTAATTATAAATAATAAAAATGGTTAATGTGGAAGGATGCTCTATGTTCATGTGACAGTATATTAAAAAAAAGTATCAGCCTAAGCATTCGTAAGGAGATTATTTAGAGGACGTTGATACGTTTTCATGCATTAGAGTATTATACATGTTCCATCATTTATAAATATCTCAAATATCCAGAGAGTCTACATGTGAATCAATTAATTATGGAATATTCATTATGGTGGGAATGAAAAGGAATATAATCAAACTCATAAAATTAGATGTTATAATTGAAAACTATTTAATTTATATGTTGTATATTGAGTATTAAGAAAATGTGTTATTGAATTTATTGGTGAATATTTAATATATTTGAAATATTATAAAATTACCATTAACATAACTGAAATAATCATCCAAATATCTAAACCATTATATAATTACAAATATCCAGTAATGCCCTCTGTTTAAAAGTCTATATCTCAATAATAGCAAACTTCAAAATGATACCATTTGAGGTTATTTTCATTTATAGTTTGGGAGGGTTACTTAAAGATTAAAATCTAATGTTTAGTTTGTCTTTAATAAGTTTTTAAACATGTTAGTTTATTAACAAAATTTAAGATCGTTTGCTTATTTAAAATTTCATGCTCTGTGTTTGAGTTGGTTTGTATTTCAATATTTAACATAGTTTAGCATACAACTTCAAATGGTATCATTTTGAAGTTCACTATTATTGAGATATAGACTTTTAAACAGAGGGCGTTGCTGCATATTTGTAATTGTATAATGGTTTAGATATTTGAAATATTATGTATTTTAAGTTGGTGTAATTACTTAAACAAGTATGCAAATTTATTTTAATCTATGTTTTTATATTATCTTCTTATACATGTATGAAGTTTACAGTAGATATTCTATTGGGTCTAAAATAATTATTTAATTTAAATTACTTAGATTGAACCCATCCTCTCCCCTACAAGGACTGAAATCAGGTCCATCGGTGAGAAAATCCAAACCCATCCTCTCTCTTACAAGGGCTAAAATCAAGTCCATTGGTGAGAAAATCTTATACTGTGAATATTGTGAAACTCATGTATATTATCCATATAGAAACAAGTTCATGTGATATTTTATGTTATTTATGTATTTATTTAATTTTTGAACCTTGTATTAATCAGTTATTTATTTAGTATTGATTGAGCTATAAATAAATGTTAATTTTATTATTTAACTTAACTGTATCATTGCTATTTGTCATACATAGAAGCAGAAAATACACTCTATTAAATAGATCATATATTAGTGTACATATTGCCACTGATGATGCATACAATGTATTCTAAGAAAATTTTTACTGCTTTTGTTGTGTAATTAGTGATGTACAGCATGTAATAAAATCCCATTTACCTCCATCATCACTTTAGCTTTGCTTTGTTAGTTATAGAATATAATCCAGAATTTGTTATTTTTATTGCTGTTTGTGATATTGGGATCTAAACTAATAAGTAAATTTGCTAGCCAACATTATAATTGAACCTATTTTCTAATGTTATAACTTATGCTTCACCTATAACAATAGGAGTCTCATTGCTATTAATTTGATTTGACAGTTTCAATTAATGATGAAAGAACATGGAGAGTTTTACCTGTTTTAGCAAAATACATTTCATTAACTTATTGCATGTAATTAATAAGTGATTGAAGAGAGTTTGTTGTGAAATATATTTGAAGAAGTATCTTTCACTTATCTAAGTTTATGAATAGTTAAATGAGGTGATAAACCCAGCCAAAATATGTGTAGATATGCATATTATTTAACATATAAGACTAATTTATGTATTTGTTAAGGTATGCAACATGATTTTATATTATAAATTTGTTTGTCATTTTTTATCCAATTTATTATTAAAATGTTATTTTAAAATTTAATAAGAGTTAATACATTTCTCTTTCAGTTTGTTATAAACTTTGTTGAGTGATATATCTTATATTTATATACATGTTTACAGTCTTCTGGTGTGTAGAGAGAAAATTTCAAAGTGATTCAAATTGCAATAAATCATGGGTTTACTATAAAAAAGACTAAATATTTAAATAATATTAAAAGTATTGTCAAAAAGATAACAAGTATTTATGCCCTCAAAATAAATAAAGTTCATTTGCACTAGCCAATATTTTTTGTGGTTAATCTAGATAAATAAGTAAGAGTGATAATTACTAAAGATATATAACCAGCTTATAATGATTATTTCACTAAGATACTAATTTGTGTAATAAAGTTATGTGTGTTTATGATGATAAATAGTTCTGGACATTATCCATGTACTCAATGTCACAACATATATATCCATATAGATAATTGTTCCTAGTATTAAAGAGTTAGTGAATTATCTAGACAAGGAATATTAATTAGTCCTTAAGAATGCATGTGCTAAGAAATTTGTTTTTATTAATCTCTAGAGGAAGCAAGTTTTCTATACAAATAAGGTTATTCAAATTTTGAATTTTCATCTAGTCTACATATTTATAAAAAAAAAATGTATTATGAATTTTTCATGTGACAAATAAGGAAAAGCATAAGCTTAATGTCAATAAGTGGATAAAATCTTCCAATAACCTATAATTTATGCATTATCGTATTACAATGTTTGTTTAAATTCTGTATCGTTATATTGAGTTTTTTATATTTTAATTAAAAATATTTAAATTTTTTATTCAATGACAACTATAGATTGTTATCTGGGTTAGTTTAATTCTAAGGGAATATGTAACATGCTTAAAGTAACTGTTATATATATATATATATATATAAGTAGAGGGACTTGAACTCAGGATTTTTCGGTCTATTCATCCTTTATTTCATCTCAATAAATTAATACACATGATCATACTTATGCAAAAAAGATCCATGACCCACAGTGTACATATTTTAAGCAGGACTAGCATCATCAGTTGGGCATATCATAATCTCACACACATGTATACAATCTATGCTCAGTTTATATTAAGATAGCAATTCCTCAAACTTTAATGGAGGTGAGAAGATTGAAGCCTGTCTATTAAAGTTTGAGGAATTTCTATCTTAATATAAACTGAGCACTGATTTTATAGATGTGTGAAAGAATATGATCTGGACCAACTGATGACTACATGTGCTGCATGAAATGCATATCTTTGGGATTACATATATTTTTTGCATGTATATGGACATGTGTATCGGTTGATTGAGATGGGGTGGAGAATGTATAGACTGTAAAATCCTGAGTTCAGATCTCTCTACTTGCATATATATAAG
Organism: Epiperipatus broadwayi; assembly: GCA_028023455.1. Lineage (NCBI taxonomy): Eukaryota > Metazoa > Onychophora > Udeonychophora > Euonychophora > Peripatidae > Epiperipatus > Epiperipatus broadwayi. Next base: position 25,634 of record JAQFVV010014217.1, read on the forward strand.
AAACACAGAGTTAGTTTCACAAGTCATAAGATTATTTGGTAAACCTTAACGTTGTGGAAAAACCCTTTAAATTTCAATCTGTCCTGAATCTGCCTTTTTTGATATAGCAGGCAAGTGAGCTATCACTAAAAAGTGATGCAATAAGAATTTAAGACTTTAATGAAAACTAACCTATCACTTATAATAGGAAATAATTATTCTCTAGTTGCTTCACTTACAGATGGCACTATTATGCCATTGCTACTACTGTCTTCTTCTATTACTACTATTGCCACATATATTATTACCGTTTTAGTTGATAATGTAAATAATAACAGAAAAAAGATGTACTCACTTGTCTCACTTTCTTAACACTGTCAGTTTTAATAACTTTAATAATAATAATAATAATAACAACAGCAACAACAACAACAACAACAACAACAACAACAATAATAATAATAATAATAATAATAATAATAATAATAGTAATAATAATAATAATAATAATAATAATAATAATAATAATAATAATAATAATAATAATAATAATAATAATAATAATAATAATAATAATAATAATAATAATAATAATAATAATAATAATAATAATAATAATAATAATAATAATAATAATAATAATAATAATAATAATAATAATAATAATAATAATAATAATAATAATAATAATAATAATAATAATAATTCAAGAAGGAAAAAAAAACTAATTAAAAATTAGTATATTAGATTTCTCATGATAGTAATAAAAATAATTAAAGCAAATCTCCAGTATTATTCAAATGAGTTTAACTAAATATTTTTTCTACTTTTAATCACATATTTCCTGTATAATGCATTAGTTATAAAAACAGTTAATTAACAATATTTAAGTAAAATAATAAAAGGCAACATTTATTTCTTTTTTAAAAAAAAAATATTATTTTTAATACAGTAACACAAATGTAAGAATGTCTTTAGAAAATTAATGAAACATTTGAAGAGAAGAATACTTACATAATTATGCAAATTACTTTATGGAGAATTTAGAGGTTATATGATTATGATTACAAAGTTTAAATGAATGTTGGGGTTAAAGTTTTAATTAAAATTCTAGATGATTTTTTTTTAATGTTTTGATTTTTAAAAAAAATTATTTATTATACATATATACATGCATGCATGCATAAATACATACAAATACATGCATATACATGCATACATACATGCATGCATACATGCATATGTGCATACATGCATATGCACATACGTGCATACGTACATATGTGCATACGTGCATACGTACATATGTGCTCAGATACGTACGTACACACACACATACACATGTACACACGTACATCCATACATTATAATAACTACAATAATCTGCAAATAAACTAGAACTATTAAACACATAGCATTGAAAATTTGTAGTAATATTAATAATATTAATGAAATAACGAACTTTAAATGTACATAGTATAAAAATAATTTACTAATCAGTCTTTCTAGAATTTATTTTAATGAACTTTCAAATAATTTCCTCTCTCATCTCAATTGTAAATCATCAGACAATCAAAAAGAATCTAATTTTATCTAACTTTTATATTTTTTATGAATAACAAATCAGTTATTCATACTTAAATGCATGAAACATTTTATACCTTAACAATGATCTTCATAAACCCTCATAAAACCAGCTTACAGTTTCAGATAATTATTAAAATAGTTATTCAAACAATATTAACACTTTAAGTCATGTAAATGTTCAAGTGGCACTGTATAATCTAACCAAAATGGTTTCTAAGACAAAATTCATTTACATTAGTTGGTGAAAAACCTTTAATTAATAAATAAAAAAAGACAAAGTAATTTTCATGATTGAAAACCTTTAAAAAGATTAAATCTTAATTCTGATTATAGTGTCTACATAACAACAATTATTTGTAATCCAAGGAAAGAAAAATAAAAAATTCTACTAAAAAAATGCACTTCTGTTTTGTGCAGCATAGGCATATGTTAATATCATTAAAACAAAACAAAAAAAAGATATTTGATTATTTGTTTATTTTTTTAATGATATTTACATTTAACTTTTGTTTGAATATGTTTGCTTAGCAGCAGAAAAAAAAATAGTCTTCTCAAAATTTTCTGATGTTATAAATAAATGATTATTATCAATAACAATATTATTATTTTTTTAATTTGAAAACTGATTCTTAATATATCAAATAATATTTTTACAATTTAAATTTATGCTTTAATGAAATTTGTCTTTAGCAAAACATTTGACAGAGAATAAGTTTTTTTTTCCATTTAATTCATTTTTTTAGTCTGAAGGCTAAAATTAAATATTTGGTTTTGCTTAATAATTATTGAACTTCCATTTTTAACAAAATTTGTCAATAATATAAAGATTTGATGAAGATTGAGTATTCTGTTAACAAACATAACTGAAGAAAAGAGAGGAAAAAATAAGTTCTATAATTAAAACACTTAATATTATAAATAATCAAAGGTGATTAACTATCCTAATTTATGCTATATTTCATTAGATCCTTGATTAGATTTATTGATTTTAATTATGTAACAATATTTGTTAACACCATCTTATAAAACAAATAATGACATATGCAATCAAATTACATCAGCTATTAATTTCATGATCTATTGATCTGCTCCCCCCTTATTGCAATAACAACTATATTTACAGTATGGAATTAATGTGCATACCAATATGATGTTGCAAGTTTTTCTTCCCTTTCTTTTCTTTAAATATAAGTTCCTAAACAAACAAACAAACAAACACACACCCACAACTTTTTAACTTTTACTGGCATTATAATCATTTCACAGGATTCAGACTGGTTGAACACCTACCTATTTTTATTACTTTCATTTTAAATGCTTTTATTTCAAACACTCACCTGGTTGCATATCAACATACAATCATCTTTGCTCCATTTATTCTCATCCAAAGATTATTACATCTATCACAATTTACATGACGTCATGTTATTGACATGGTAGCAGTTTTTTTTTTCATTTAATAATTAAAGATTATCTGCAACTTGTCTTATACATTTGATTTAAATACTAATTGCACTAGGTGAAGGAGACAATTAGTCCAAATGGAATCAAGTGCTCCAGCAATATCTAGTTGGACAATCACTGGCTTGAATTTTCTGGTTGTTCTGGTGTAGTCAACTATAATTTTAAATGGATTGCTGTAGATGAACCCTTTTGGGTGAATTAATACTGGGATATAAATAAAAGAACCTTATCCTAAATTTTGTCCTTAACTATTGATTTTATAATGTTGATTACTAATATATCATAAAGATGGGCCTAAGATTCTCAAGCAGAAATAGTAATATATTTTTTGGAGAAAAGACACCATCCCTATGAGGTACAGGCTGTCAATGTCAAGCAATTTAGTTGAGATGAGGTTGACCATTCCTTGAAGCAGTAAATCTTTCAAGGTAAAGCAATATGAATTGGGGGATAAAATGGAGACCTAGATGTATTCTGTCAGGCATTGAGGACAATTTGGTTTGGTTTTAATGACATTTTTTGAGATGCTATCATTTACTATTGTTGATTCGATGAATAGGTGATAATTTGGCTCATATGGGCTATTTGTTATTTTGGCTTTGAAAAAGTGAAAAATTTGGTTGGTCTTATTGTTGCCAGAGTAAAGGTTATTCCCAGTTTTGATGGCAGACAGTGTATTTAGTTTATCTTTGTGGCCCAGGGCCCATCTAATATAGCCCCTGGAGCAGTTGTGATGCTGGCTTAAGAAGATCCTGGACTTCTTGGTAGATAGATATTCCACGATGACTTGCTGATCATTGTTTAAGATTTATGATCATATCTATTGCAGGAGGGATCGTAGGTATGTTTTTAGGATGTTGTTGATAGAGGCCATCTTTTGAAAAAATGAAGTTGACCCCTTGTTTCTGGCAGTGTAAAAAGGAAATGATTGTGTTAAGAATATTTATGAAGGTGAATGATGCCTCTGCCAGGTGAAGTGATAAGATATTCATTTTGCTGAAATATATGTAAGATATTCATTTTGCTGAAATATATGTAAGTCTCTGATAGTGTTGCTTCTGGAGCTGAGGCCTTAGGCAGGATCCTAGTGGTAAATTGCATGTGTACACAGGGCTTAGGGAATAAGTCTATGGATATGTTAATTATCAGCTTGAGGTAGTCAGAAAATGGAACGGTTTGAAGGAAAGGATCAATTATAAAATGGAGGTCAGTGGAATAGTATATGAGATTAATGAGGGTAGAGTATTGTCTAATAAGAAGGCATTTCTGAAAAAAACCCTGTGCACACATTAGTTGATTTTTTATCAGGTGGATAGGTGATAAGAAGTATTAAAATACCCTAACATTATTGTGGAGTAAGGGTTTGCATCAAGTATTAGATTAATTTGATTAATTAAAAAGTGAATCAACAACATGTCTCTCCTTAAATATACAAAGATGAGATTTTGTTTTAAAGAATGATGAAGTAAGGTTGCAATTAGGAGAAACTGATTCATAAATTTATTCTATACAAAAGAATGATGAAGTAAGGTTGCAATTAGGAGAAACTGATTCATAAATTTATTCTATACAATTTGAATGGGGAATTTTTAGGAATAAGAATGGCTACCCCGGCAGAGGGATTGATCAAAATGGAATGATGGAATGAACCAAGTTTGTTGAATTTAATTGATATTTCTGGGTTTGAAGTTGTATGTAATCTTCTTATTAGGGCAAAGACTGTTATGTGCAGGGAGTATTGATTTATCTAGTTTGAAATGGCATTGATTTTCTTGTTTGAATTTATACCACACCCATTACAACCCACAATCTTTAGCTTCATGTGATAAAAGTAGAAAACAAATAACATATCACCACTAGATTAAGTTAGGAAGTTTGGAGTCAATTGGGGATCAGAGTGCAGAGTAACTTGTTAATTCATTTTTTCCTTGCTGGCTTGTCATGAATTTTGGCTTCTTTACCATCAATCTTGCAACTAACACCACTGGTGTGAAGTTTATCTGCAGACTCTACTTTTTTAGAATTATGCAGCTTTGATGTGGCTGTTTCTTTCACCTTGATTTCAGGGAACACAACTACATTGAGCTCTATTGGTGGTATATCTAGATCTAGGTCCTTATTAGCTTGCAAGTCTGCCTTTATTTTTACCCATTTCTTATTCCTTCCAGGAGATTTGGAATCAGATGAGCTTTTGTTAGAGCCTTTGGATTTCTGCATATATCCATCATTCCATGATTTGCTGCTGTCTTGATTAGTTCTCCTTGATTTCCTTTTACTTTTTTTTCAGATTGGTGGGGGGTTTCTGTGATAATGGAGTCAGATCTGGATTATGTGTGTGAGTAAGCATTAGACACTGGATGTTGATCATTATTGGTAGGTTCAGAAGGTTTAAGTGATATGGGGCTAATAAGAGTATTTTTTGAAAATTATTCATGAAGGAGAAAAAGGGTGTGCTGCTTTGAGCATTAATTGGTCGGCAATTGTGTAGTCTTGTCTTTTTCATGTTGCAAAATTGACACATCCTGGAAAGACAGTTTTTAACCAGATGTGTTCCCAATTTATAGTAGAACCACTGCAGTGGAATGCCTTGAAAGGATATTATTAGTGGGCAGATTCCATGAAGGGTATAGTGGGGATGGACATCCCTTTATTCAGTGTGATGGTAAATGTAGCTGTATTTGTCAGGACTTGTATTTCAGCGCTGCTTTCCAGTAGGTATTGAAAATTAGACACAGCCCCATATGGTTTGAGCAGCTGTTGAAGATCAATCTCATTAAACTTAATGTAGCAGTTGTGAATATGGCCACTAAGGGTTGTTGGCCTATTCATGTCAATCACACATAAAACCTTATTCCCTATAAGTTTGATTGAATTCTGGAAGATTTGCTTTTGAGATGATTCATAAAACTCCACCATCAAGTATCTACTATTTGAATGATTTAGCAGTTTAAATACATGAGTCCATAATTTTTTTTTGTAAGCTCATTGCAAAACTCTTCCACTGGAAAATTAAACAATTCACAGTTCAGGCTTGTCACTGCCAGAATAACTTTTATTTTCACTATTGTAATTAAGAAAAGATCTGTGGAATTGTGATTGTATTACAGCATTAAATCTATAGACAAAATTGTTTAATGCTTGTTGGTCTAAACTCACAAGGGGTAGTTGACTTTTTGCAGGATCAACTTGGGAAGTTGATGCTATGTCATTGTCATACATGTTAAAAATGTCTTTAATTTTGTAGACCTATAATTGTAACGGTGCTGGGCCTGTTGGTTTCTCTCTGTAGAGCATGAGCATATGGTACTTTACTAGATCCATTAAGGTTAGGTACAGTTTGAAAGGGACAAGGGCCAGAAATTATACAGCACCCATCATTAGAACCTTATTTTCAATATTACCATTAACTGGAAATTTTTTATTATTAAAAACAGAATTTTTACCATTATTTTTTTCCAATTCAGGAAATTTCTCCAGTAGAACGCTCTCTTCCATGTCTTCAAACTTGTTTGTATCATCATGTAAATCCAGAGCAGGGTTCAAAAGAGGTGACTTCTTATTAATAACCTTGTTCTCATTCATATTATTGGCTTTCACAGGTATTTTACTATGTCCCGATCGAGCTTCTGATAGATTGCAAGCTTTTTAAATGTTATTTGGTTGTAATGAATGAAATTCATCCATTAAAACTATCCTGCCTGTGTCATCAATTTTTATTTCTTTATAAAAATTAGTGGTATGCTTTCTAGTAGGCTGCTTTTTATTTATTTCAATGTTTTCATTCTTAGAATTAGCCTTGACTGTTGTTTTTCCATGTTCAATTTGGAAATTGAGAGATTGCATGGACATGCAAATGGCTGCTTGTTGTTGTTCAATAAAATCCATAGAGCAATTAAAAATCACTGCTTAATTCTTCTTCCATATTGAAAGGTGATATCATCCTTAAGTTAAAAGAAAGAATGGCTTGTAAGGGGGAAAACTTTTGGTTTCTGAGTGAAAAAAACACTTTTATAAGGTAAAATCTTTACCAAAGTCAGCACTAGAAATGAAGTGAACTGATTAGTACTGAACCCTCTAAACTAAGGTGCAGAGATGATTTAATATTATATTATATACATTTGGCAATGCAATAAAAAAGATTAGTTATTATACTTTTTGAAGAAGACAGTATTTGCTTTGTTAGATAACATTATTATAAGAATGACATTTTTTAATGGCACACATTTTGATGAATATATTGTTAAAAACAATGACCTTAACTAAAGTTATTTAAAAAATGACTCTAAACTCAAATGTCTTTTGTTATTAACTTTTGCACACTACAAGAATTGACTTTGATAATCATTTAATTTAGGCAGAAAAATCGTTATAAGGGAATTGTGACGCATCCACATTCAAAACAATAAACTTTTATAATTAAGTGTCGAATTTTACATTATAAAATGTTGAAAACTGCACTTGAGTAATCCTATCTGCACTAAAAGCCTGTCCAACAAAGTTTGAGGAATTGCTATCTTAATATAAACCCACATTGTATATATGTGTGGGAGATTATGATCTGACCCAACTGGTGAATGCTGGTTCTACAAAATATGTATTATTGGGGATCATTTATCTTAATTTCATGTATGTGGTCATGTGTATCAGTTGATTGAGATAGAGTCAAAGATGAATGTAGATTGAAAATTCTAAGTTCAAATTCCTCTATTTACTATAGCAAACATTCAGTATACTGAATAAATAAATTAATTATATATTGCCTTGGAAATAGATTATATTTACATAAGTACAACCCAACCCTCTCCTATTTACATAAATAGATACATAATAGTCTCATAATATGCGAGATTATATTGACCTAATATCTACATGAGTATGACTGCAATATCAAATTTACCAATGACTTTGAACATTGCATTATTAATTTTTCTGTGAAATGGATGGTTGAATTGTTGACAGAATGAAAAGATTGCAGCCTGTTCATTAACATTTAAGTGATTGCCTATCTTAATATAAATTGAGCATTGATTATATATATATATATATATATATATATATATATATATATATATATATGGCCCAATTGATCGATGCTGGTTCTGCACAAAATACATATATTGGGGATCATGTAACTTTTTAGATGTGTGACATCAAATCCTGGGTTCAAATCCCTCTACTTAAAATATATTGATAAAATTATTTGGCGTTCATTCTTTAAAAGTAATTAAGATTCATGGTTTCCACATCTATTAAATACTAAAATCACCAATGTGGAGTTACAAATTTGCAATGTTACTAAAGTGTAATGTATTTTTAAGAATTATATTGTGAATATGAGTATATCTACTTAGAGTTCATTAAAAAATTCTTACTTTTTCTCTAATAGTGATTGTTTTATAGTAGTTACTTCATTAAAAAACAAGTGTTATTTCTTTCTTAATGTAATAGTAAAAAAAAATATGGAGTTTAGCAGCTATGCTGGTATTTAAAGGCAAGCATGCAATGACTGATGAAAAACCTTATTAATGACTAGTGAATTAAAATTGTAAAGGAAATACTCAATTTCCATGAAAACTGTAGATTGTTTTTTATGTTAGAACCATAATCTTTTTAAATTATTTGAATGCCACTTTTTTATGTAGTTATAATATTTTAAAGAAATGAAATAACTTTTTTTAATCATCTTTTTGAATAATGATACAGAAATTTAAATGATTTTATGTAGTGATGTTTTATTCACGTGTTTTCCTAATCATAAAAAAATGGAAAGGCTGTAAATCATGATCAAACATCTAGAGTAGTTCTAGTCATAGACATGAGACTCATTGTAATTTTAGAGAATCTAAGAACATTGTAGTCATGTTGTCATGCAAATGCAAAAATATTGTATCAAGCAAAGACATTCATAAGATATTGCCTTTATAAAAACATTGATTAAGACAATCGATTTAATTAATTGAAAAGACTTGTGGTTATGTTTGAAATTAGTTGGTTATTTACGTTGAAGTTCATTCATGATATATAGCATCGACATGATAGAATAAAAATGCATTATTCTAATTAAAAATCTGAGCCATTTGAAATGAAGTTTGGTTTTAAACTGAATTACATGCTAGCTTTTAAATTTTATTTTTCAATTTTATAATAATAGTCTTTTGTTACAGTTTATAAAAGGCTTCACATATCAAGCCTCATGATGTAACATAGGTTTGATAGTGGAGTTTTTAATTTAAACTGATTAAAAACAAAAAAATAAACCTTTACTTTTTTGGTTCCTAGATTTATAATAATCTGATAATTATTGTATTTTTGTCAATTCAAAGAATAAACTTGAGAATGTTCTTAAGACATTGGTTTAGTAATTCGTATTCTAAAAGCTCAGCTACTTTGCCAACTAGTAATTAAATAATTGCTTTTTTAACTTGGAAGACTATCAGCTTAAAAATGAAAAATAATGTAGATATTCTGGTAACTCTTTTAGTAGAAAAGATATAAACAAAGCAAAACTCTCCATACAGTAGTGCCACCCTGTGCCAACCAGAGTAATCAATGAATGCCAAAAGGCTTGTGTGTAAAATCCCTATCTAATGTCTACTCATCCAATATCCCCAAACTAGTTTCTGGCTTGTGGGCATCGTCAGTGAGGAGCTTTGGATCTAAGAGCACTGCACCTAGAAACTAGTCTGGGGATATTGAATGAGTAGGCACTAGATAGGGATTTTATGCACAAGCCGTTTGGCATCCATTGATTACTCTGGTTGGCACAGGGTGGCACTACTGTATGGAGAGTTTTGCTTTGTTTATAAACAATTATGTTCTAGTATAAGAGATAGTGATCATGTGATAAAAAGATATACTTGGTTGTTGATGTGTAACAGACTTTAATATAATGCAAAATTTAATAAATTAAAAATAGAATTATTTGATCAGTAAAATACAATTATTTAATTAAATTAGTTGTATGTAGAGAACTTTTATACTAAAATTATAATATGGAATATAGTGTGGGTTATTGTCTCACTACATTATTTATTTAAGAATATTCTAATATTATTTAAATATTATGTACATTTTAGTAGAAAAAGTAGACTTCTATATAACTTAAACATTAACTTTAATTTCATGCATGCTAAGCATGCTTTCAACATGAATATGTCATATTCCAAGCAATCTAAGTTTCTATGAATATAAGCACAGAAGCTTATATAATAGGGCACAAAGAAGTGAAGAATATACATCAATATTTATGGATCATGAATTGAAACATAAGTTTGATTTAACAATGGTTGGAATTGTAAATATAAAAAGAATGAAAAGAAAATGCATAATCAAAGATGCTTGGGTAATCACAAGGGACCATGTTGCTATAAATAAAAAAGAGTCATATTAATCTTTTTTAAAAAATGGATTATTTGAATAAATTTGATTAAAGTAATGACTGAGAGAATATAAATGCAGTGAACCCTAAATAAACAGGTTGCTATGTATGAATATGACATGTCCATGATGAAAGCATGCTCAGTATGAATAAAATTAAAGTTTAACTTACATAAAAGTCTATCTTTTCTGCTGATATGCGCATAACATTTAAATAATCATGTGATAATTCAGAAAAGAGAGAAATAGTTTTTGGTTTATCAAGGATATTCTGTAAGATTTTGAAAAATGTGCTGAATTTGCTACATTGAACCTACTTATGCAAAGGTTCATTTTTGTTGAACAACAGACTTTCTAAAAAAAAGTATTTATTGTTAACACTAGTATAGTCATTACACAAAAGGAAGACTTTATGTTATAACAGTTATTTGTACAACACTATTAACTACTTTCATTGTAAGAATATGTTTGAGAATAAAATGCAATGGGAAACCGCAATTAAACACGACAGACGTTGAAGTTTTGATCAGTTTACTGCAGAAGCCAGTATCACAAGATATCAACTAAGTAAATACGTTAGGCTGCATGCTTAAAGGGTTAAAAAACTGTCCTGTATCAAGCAACATGTTGCATCGATTATTATCTTTAACTTCGCTTTGTTCTTTCTTTTTAATTCTGGAATTAGATTAGCATATTCATTACGAAAGGCTATAAACCTTTAAGCATGTGCGCTTGAAAATGCGAAGGTAAGGACCTCTACAGGTCTTAACCACAAGCGTACGCTTTGGAAGAGGTTAAGACCTGTAGAGGTCCCTACCTTCGCATTTTCAAGCGCACATGCTTAAAGGTTTATTGCCTTAGTAAATATTACTTACGTAATCAATGTGCGTTAAATAAATTTATAATTACGAAAGGCTGCGAATGAAGTTGAAAAAATAAAATAAAATGAAATAAAAAATTTGAGATAAATAATAAAAATATTTAATGAATGTGTAAATGCAATATTAAAAAAAAAAATTATTTTTCACTCTGAAGAAAACATTATTATACTAATTGAAATTATTTGTTTTATAAATTTAAATCAATTGATTTAAAAGGAAAATCCAGTATACAAAAATATTTTTCTAATTAGATATTTAAATCATCTTAACACTTTTGTAAATTAGATGAATTTAATACATTTTTAAAAAAATGATTGCAATATAATATGAAAGAAATATATTTCTTTAATACTGTGAAACAAAACAGATTTTCTGATTATAAAATAATGAACAAAAAATGAAGGGTAATAAAAATTAATTAATTTACTGAATTAATAAGCTCTAACATTTCGGAAACACAAAAGATAAAAACAATAAATTCTTATTTATTACAGGTTCAATTAATTTAATATTTCATTGAATACATAAGTATTTCCACACCTAAGATTACAATTAAATGGTTAATAAGAATAATGCAAGTCAACAAACAGGTTTTATCACAAAGCAAACTAAAGAAATAAACTTAATTATCTTAGTTTAGTGACTTAAAGAATATACAGATGCCAATTAAGTGACATTCTTTTCTTTTGTCAGAGATTGAAACTAGTAGTTCAGTTTAGCAACAATAAAATAAAGTGCTTTATATATAATAAAGGTAATTTTATATCATTTAAAATATCAATACAGCATTAACAGTTTTCAAAACTTACAACTAATTTAAGCTGTTTAAATTTCTGTTATTAACTGGGAGAAAAAATAATTAACGTACGATATGACATGTTTAAAACCTACAAAGCAACTTTTATGTAGTTTTAATATTTCCTTTTGTCAGATGTGTTAAACCTAAATTCACGTATTTGCATACAATTTAAATTTAATTTCATTCTACAGATAAATATATAAACTCGATTTAAATAACCCATTGTTGATCAGTACATGAACACAAACAAACAGTAAAAAAAAACATTACTCACCAAGATAAACAAGTACACTTCTTACTTATATAATTTAATTAATAAAGAAAATAAATCAGTTTAATTAAATGAACAAAACCGTTGTCACTTGGGTACTGAAATATCACATGACATCCTAATAATAATAGTAAATATTGGTTTATTGATCAATAATAGGATTAAAAAAAAGAGAGAGACTCTAAGCGTCTGTGAAAATTCTCATCTACTTAAATTTAAATATGGATCAAAATACATTGCTTAAACAATGTCTAGTTTGCATTATTATCCTACTAAAATATATCTATACATTTTCTATTGTATTTATAAACATCGCAGTTTATGATTGGTTTACATTATAGAAATCAATTTAATTTGTATTTGGTTCTTGTTCAAAAAATGAAGCTACATTTAAATTGATAAAATGAATAATGTAAGATATTACTAAATTTAAGTTTATAAAATCCTATTTTAGCTGATTAAAGTTAATTTTCTAACTAATGTCTGTTGTAGTACGTTATGGAGCTACTTCTCAAGCTGAAGAATAAACTATAACATTATAACATTTAAAAAGTTGTTCAAACTATATCTAGTTCATATTCTTGTTATATCTTTTTGTATAAGAAATTTATCAAGGAAAAAATAACCAGATTTGATTCATTAATATTAGGTTCTAATGCAATATGATTGAACATTTTTTATATTTTAAATAACAAATACCGCAATTTTATTTTACAAATAAAATCTTTAAAGATCTTCATACTATCATAAAATATCTTTATAAAGCAGGAATGTTTAGCAAAAAATATATTAAAGAACTGGATACTGTCCTATACATGAGGGGTCAGAGTGATTTGAGGTCAACATGGGCATGACAACAATATTGGCATCAGCATGGTATTTGGGAATTCTACCATCAGATTTTTTATGGTATGGATGGCTGAAGAGTTGAAGGTTGGAGTGAGTTGAAGCCTGTCCATTAAAGTGTAAGGATTTGCTATCTTAATATAAACTGAGCACTGATTATATATATGTATGGGAGATTATAGTCTCGACCAACTGATGAGTGCTGGTTTAGCATGAAATATGTATATTGGTGATTATTTATCTTGTCTGCATGTGTGTGGTCATGTGTATGAGATGGCGTGAATAGTGAAGGGGCTTGAAAGTCTGAGTTCAAATCCCCTATATTTACAAATAGGCTTCAGGTATAAGAGTGCCTGGTATTTCAAATCTTATTATAGAACTGGGTAAAAAAAAAATAAAACTTAATTTAAAGCATACTGATGGTGGCAAACAAGGTTTATTTTGATTGACGTGTAAGTGCTTAGAGATGCCCGAGTAAGAAAAGCTTAACAGGAAAACAGTCTTAATATAATATGATTAGCATGCTTTCAATATCTTTGTCACGATATTGCTTAAGAAAAGTAACCTAATGTTTTATAAAGATTATTTTAAAATCTATAAAACATTAACTGTGTTTCCTACATTCTTTCTATTCAATTTTTTATTAGTAAATAATTCAATCATTTTAATCTTTAAAATTACAATTAATCTACTTGTAATCAGAGGGACTTGAACCCAGATTCTCAAGCTTCCTTTAGTTACTTATTCCATCTTATGCAACCAATATACATGACAACATACACTAAAAACAATAAATGATTTCCAGTACACATATTTCTTGCTGAACCAGCATTCATCATTTTGGTCTGGTTTGTCATCTCCCACATATACATATAATCAGTGCTTGGTTTATATTAAGATAACATATCTTCAAACTTTAATGGATAGGTTTCAATCTTCTCCACTCTCCAACTCTTTAGTCATTCATATCATTGAAAATCTGATGATAGCATGTTCAAAGCCCTTGATTGCCAATTTTGTTGTCATAGCCATGTTGACCATAAGTCATTCTGACCCCCATATGTAGGACCTTAATTAATCTACTTATAAATCCCATTTCACTTATATCCTAGCTGTCACATTTTTAAATTTTTCTGTTAATAGAAAACCAACTTGTACATACAATGTATTAATAAGATAAATATCCAAATAAAATAAAACAACAGATTACTGACTACAATGACTTTTGTGGTGAAAAATTGTATATTTCTCTTTAGGTGTAATAAATTGAATTTCCTTCAAAATACTGTCCATTGATGCAATGCACTGAAAAGTATTAAAAATGATATCTTTCAATACATCTTGTTTTTATTTCACTATTTCTAAGTTCACAAAACCTTTTTGTTTTAGGCATTTTTTTTATTTGAGGAATAAAAAGAAGTCACACAGAGCAAGATTAGATGAATATGGCTAATGGATAAACTGGGTTAATCTGATTTGGATTGAAATTGTACTACACTTGAGGCTTTGTGTGCGGAAGTACTGTCATGGTGAAGTTCTCATTTCGTACTTTACCACAAATTAGAACATTTTGATTTTATTGCATCACACAAACTTTTTACAATTTGTTGGTAATTGTCAGATTATCATGAATAAATTCTGAATGAATAATGCTGTGTGCATTTAAAAAAATCATCATCTTGATATCGAATATCACTTGCCACATTTTTGGGACATGGTAAATTTGACCCTTCTATTAGACCTCTCATAAACCAATGGTTTTTCTCAGAGCAGCTTGCTTCTAAGCTCTTTCATGCATTATAACTGTTTTTGCTGCCATTTTCCCTAACAGAAAATAGAAATTTCATAATCTCGCAACATTTGAGTCTTTTCAAAAATTGATGAGACACAATTGCCAAAAACTCACTTTACCACACCATGACTTTCTCATGATGATGAGGGTCGGGAGACTGGTGCATTGGCAGAAGCATGTGTGACAATATGTTCACCCTCCAAAAAATGATTCTGGTTATTTTTGGGAACCCCTCTCATACATAAAAAAAGTCAGTTAAGTGGGGATAGAATCACATTTAAAATTTCTAAATCAGCTACTCTATAACTTATTTCAGATCATTTTATCCACTTTTTTATTTTAAGATTTTTTTATGAATTAAGCAAACAATTGTCACTACAATGTTCAATTTTAAAAAAAACATCTTGACTAATTGAGAGAATCAATAGCAAAAAATAAAATTAAAGTTAAAATACCTACTTCAGTATAAGATACTCTTATTTTTATTTGTTACAAACTTTTAAAAATATGCAATACATTTGCTGCTACAATTTTATGATTATAAAAACAAAACTAAGTTGTTCTTTTTTTAAAGTAATTTTGTTTTTTGCTCAAAGTTATTTTTACTTTTTAAAAAAATATTTATAATAATAAATATAATATATATTTTATTTTTATGATTACTAATGGTTTTTGTAGCATTAAATATTCACATAATGGTGGAAATATTTTCTTTAAACAAGTAAAGAGAATTATGTGTATGCTTTTATTTTTCAAGCTAATTTTAATATTTTAAAAATATTTAAAAACTCTTTTGATATATTTATTAACTTTAAAAATATTTTAAATAATAATTACATTAAACATAATTTAATTTAGCTATAAACTCTATTCAAACTGAAGGCTACATATATATGAAATTAATTTTATATTTAAGCCTTAATTTGTTATATTTAATATTCTAGATAAAGGATAACTTCCAAATGCATTTTCCTAACTCAACAAAGATCACTTAACCTGATTGGCTGAAAATCTTTCCTGTCTATTTTTAGCCTCCCATGTTACATCACTTTTTTTGTTTTTCACATTCAACATGGAATTTATAATTAAATCATTATTACTTATCAGAAAATAATAAAATTGTTTTTATTTGATAGATATTTTTATTTAATACTGAAATAAATTCTAAATATTTATATTTAATGTCTGAAAATATTGAAAATATGACTTTGTATTGAAAACAAAAAGCTTAACACATCAGTACTTATAGAAAAAGTATTTTCATTTTCCAAATTCAATGAAATTTTTGTTATTTGTCATCTCTTTTTAAAATCTGAATGAATATTGATTTATTTATCTTAAATCAAATAAATTATGTTTTAAAAGTTTAAATTTTTAAAATATTTATTGCAATATTACAATATTTTTATACTCACTATAACCAATAACATGGATAATGTAGAAAGTAAGCTTGTAAATACCTTCAGGGTAAGTTTGCATTATCCAAAAATATAATGTTCTGTTTTAAAAACAAAGTATTTTCATTCAAAATAAATTATTAATAATTTATATTCTTGATTTATAATAAATATTGTATAAATTATTGTACAAAAAGAATCTTGAATTGTAATAAATTCACAAATAAACATGTTTTTGGTTATTCAAACTATTTTCTTTAAACAATTTCTTAAAAATGGTGACATCAGAAAATATCAGAATACAAAAAAAAACTTATTTAGGCAGGTTGAGAGTAGAGCTGGGTTCATGCTATGTTGCAAAAATTTTGAATTTTTTGTCTACTTATAAAAAAATTTCTGAATCAACATATTATACTATATATAATAAATATGCATATTTAAAAATGAAGCTTGTGAAAATTTTTAATAGGAGGATGATAATTTTAAAACAAAATACTTCACTAGAAAATGCACAAGAGTTAATGGTACCTAGTGAGTGTAATGCTAAATGTTCCTCAGTAGTTGAACAATTTATAATTAAAGCTTTTTCTATAATATAGATAATTTTAACATTATCTATTACAAATGTAGGTTTTTAAAGGAAACATATTTTAAAATTTAATATTTGTCATTTTGAGCATATGAAAATCAATATTTAAACAAAAATCTTACTGATAACAATGACACTTGGTATCATTGAAAATAACTTACCCCTATTGAAAAAGGTAGAAGAATTAAATATTAGATATATTTGAATTTTATGTTATTAAAAATGATATATTTAAGATTAGTTATCATCAAAAAAATTTATAACAGTTAATAAATTATTTATTGTTATCAAATTTTTAAAATATGTTTATTGTTTTTGTTAAATTAGGTCTTGTGACATATGAATTGTTTTCTTTATAATTTTATTTTGACAAAAATGATTTTTTTATCCAGTAAAAACTGCATCCACATATCATAATGAACATTTTACAACTTGTTTTCTTAAACATAAATTGTTTACAAAGTCAATGACATAATATTGATGTGTTTTAAAAATAAGTTGGTTACAAAATTATTGCATCACAAGCTTTAATTTGTAAAAAAAATACTGAAAATTATATTTTTATCAAATCTATAGTATTCACTTATTTACACTTGGGCTGAAACACTTGATGAATCAAAAATTCTAATTTTATTCAATTCTAGGCCATCTCTCACATGCCTTTGTAATGTTAATAATAGCATATTTCCACCAATCATGTAAAAGGCCCATGTAATGTGAATATCTGTACATTTTTTCCAACTAATACTTTAAAATTGCTGTTATTGAAAAAAGAGAATCTGCAAATCACAATAATCTGTACTATAATGGTATAGATAAGTTTAAAACAATGTAGAAAACATAGCAATTGTAGCATCATTGTAATAATTAAAATGTCAACATCTACACAAATATACTACAGTGCTTGCCCAAGCCATAAATATAAACTAACTCCCACTCTTCTTCACAAGATCTAGTAGCAATTACAGCTAAATTTGCAATCTTTTATTTTTACAATACCCATATTCAATGCCATAATTTGATAAACTTTACACTATTTAATACAGATACAATTTTGCACAGGAAAAACATTTTAAAAGATAATATTTAAACTTTGCAAAATAAAAAAAATAAAGTACCAAAGTAAAATGCAAAGAGGGAACAATAACTCATTTTACATTGGTAAGTTATCTTTGGTGATTTATAAACAAGAGTGAACAAATTATTTCTTATTTGAATTCCATTTTTAAGATCAAAATAAATTTTTGTTTAAACATCAAAAAGCAATGAAATTATGTTTTAAAAATTTTAAAATTGCATTCATTATTCTTACAATCTTGCAAAAATTTTCTGCACCTGCATTTATGAAAGAATTTCTTTTTCAGCAAATCAATCTCTACTTTGGTTTAACACAGTTACAGTTTTATTTTTCTTCTCTACTTAAAAACAAACATTTTAAATAAAAAGTGTTATAATTATATCTTTTTTGGTTTTAAATAAATATTTTACAAATAATTCACATAAATATGCATAAATAATGTAAATTACTGAAAATTACGTGTTTTTTCCAAAGTAAAAAAACACTCTCAAAGCCCAATAATAAAGAATCTACCAATCAATGGCATTGTTGTTAACTTTGTATTATAATATAATCAATTAGTGGCATTGCCAGTTGTTTAGAATTCAGAAATCTGTATGATATTTACCATGTTTTCTTAAAAGTATCACTGGATCATATATTAATTTTTGATCCAAAGATATTGCATGGCTTATTTTCAGATGTCTTATTTTTTAGTTTCAAAACATTTTATTAATGAATTACATTGTATATATTAGGTATTTAGATACATATTGTTTTAAAGGTCAATAGTTTTGAGTGATGAGTCTTTTGGTGCTGAGGTTTATAAATCAATTTAATCTGTAACTTATGTTTTGGATAGTTTTGGTATTTGGAACAATTTCCAGGTTTCATCATATAGAAATTTTGATGAGAGTATTAAGTCTTTATTTCTAATTTTGTTGATGAGGTTGATAAATGTGAGGTCTGGATTAGGAGGTGGAGAGGTGAAAACTATCTTGCATCGAACACTCCAGATAGTGTGAGTCAGAAAAATAGATAGTCTAATAATTGGGAAGTGTCTACTCTGGATGGAGTCTTTTATTGAGAGTATTTTATAATAGTCAATCTTTGAACCGTGAAAAATAAGCATCCTTATGTTTGTAAGACCGGTACATGATTTTATAATATGGTCAAAGGTTTCTTCTTGTGTTTTGCAGATTGGACATATAGGGTCCACTTTGTTTAGAAATCTTTTATAATGTAAAAAATAGTTGGTATGTATGGCACCTAGGTTGATCTTAATCAAGAATGTTAGAAATTTGGGTTCCAACTTTAAAAATTTGAATAAGGAGGTGATTCTGTGGTTGTTGATTCCTATTGTGGGTTTTATATTGTTGATGATTGGATTTAATATTAGATGCGCTTCCCAGATGGTGATTTTGAAGGTAAAGGTTTTATTGGAGATGTTTTGATGCCGTTTGATGTATTGGAATATTTTATCAAGCCAGCATATTTT
>JAQFVV010014218.1:0-45085 GCA_028023455.1 Epiperipatus broadwayi
CCTCTATACTTTACTGTTGTCCGATACTTCACATGGTATCCATGCACCCTGTTTCAAAAACTTGCCAATCTTATGTAAGTGCTCTTTTACAGTTAACTATGATTAATTACATTTTTCTACCAATTTTTGTATAGTTTGTTTTGCATCTGATTCAACAAGGGCCTTAAGAACATCATTATTTAGAGTAAAAGTTTTTCCAGATCAAGTACAATCAGAGAGATCCAAATATTATTTTTCAAATCTCATAAAGCATCATTCACATTTGTTAACTCTCAATATGTCTCCATAGATGAAAAAATGATTTTGGTTGCTTGGTAACATTCTTTTTTGGTGAAACAAAAACAGAATATAGTGACATAAATGCTGATCTTCAACTTTAAGGTCAGCCATATTAAATAAAATAATATAAAATAAAAACAAAACAAAACAGATTTTTAAAATAAAAATGTAATTCTACTACTTAAATAAAAGTCAAATCTAATAATTTATGTTTTATTTAAATTAAAACAATGAGCTAAAAATGAACTCTTTCCTGTCCATTTTGTTTCCATTTCTTTATAATATACCCATCTCCATTTATTATCATATTTCTCATAAGGCTTATTTTGTAATTGACTATTATGAACCAAGAAACCATGATTGATATACTCTAATAATTCAGTAGAAATATGGGCTTTTAAAATATATTTAATTATATTTTCTAATATTACAATCCACTTCCAAATATTTTTTTTTCAAAACCCATTTCAAAATCATCCTCTGAATTTTATTACATAAAATTTTATTCCAAGTAATTTTTGCCTTATTAATTTTAAATCTACACAACATGGACATAATTTTATTTTTTTTTACATCTATTTTAAAATGACAATAGGTATTTTAGTTCCTCAATTTTTCTTTGTATATTTCATAACTTCTTAAAATTAATAAAATTAAACTTAGTCAAATATGTACACAAAATGTCTACATATTAATATTATACTGTTTCATGGTTAAACTTTTTTAAAATATTTTTTCCATCAATGCAAACGATTAAAACAATAAATACTTCGAATGACCAAATTTCAGTCTTAAATAATTTTATCCATAATGTTATCTTTTTTTATAAAATTTAAAATAATCAGTCTTAAACAAAATTGAAATTGACAGCTAAAGATAAATTAAAAAAAAATTAATACATCTAATTATGCTTTCTTTCCTTATTGGAATCTTATTAAGATGTTATCTGTTTTATAATCATACACCCAATTACTTTAGCAGGAGAAATGGACATTATTGCATTATTGGAAACTTCTGAATTACAATTAAAATATTATTTATATAAATTGTTTTGTAAATATATAAAAAGTAAAGATTTTAATGTTTATTTATATATATATGGATGTGTTTTATTAATTATGTAAATAATGTCCACTGGATGGCATTGCTTTAGAGTAACTGATCATGTGACTATAAAAGAGGAAACATCTTAAGATTTCCGCAAGAAAAAAAAGCTTGGTTAGATGTATTAAATATATTTTTCATTTATTTTTAGTTGTCTATTTCAGTATCGTTTAAGAGTGATTATTTTAAATTTTAAGCTCATTAATATACATGATACAGCTCTAAAATGATCCTAGAATAATCTGAGTTAAAAGAATGATAAGGTTAATGGAATAACATAGTGTGATCTTAATCCCCTTTTGTTCAAACCACCTATATAATATATTCATATACCTAATCTTTTCAATTAATTTTTAAAAGTATTTTCAATTAGCAAATTTATATATAATTTTAATAAGCATTATAATAATAAACATATTTTCATCATAGTTATGAATAACTTCTTTCATGATTTGTTCTTAACACAGTTAAAACTAACAGTGTTTTTTCTTCTTCTTAGAATTTGTTTTAACAGTAGCAAACTTTCTATACAGAAGTGCAAACCAGTGCAAGCCTTAGTAATCAATGGATACAAGAAAGCACAAACTCCCTAACTTGTATCTATTAATTTAATATCTTCAGATTAGGTTTTAACTTGTGACTTTTATGAGTGAGGAGCCTTAGATCAGACTGCACTACATCTATATTTTAGGATCTAATGCAATCTTCCAACAGCCACCTTTTGCATATTTAGTCAATTATAACTCAATTGAGTTCAGAGTTCTATGATTATTTAAGCGAATTAGCTTGGACTGAAAACAATATTGTGCTTTTATCTTGGGTTTATAGCCTTATAGTTGACCAAATAGATAAAATATAGCTTTGGAAGGGGTGTATTAGATTCCAAAATTTAAGTGCAGGCCTCTCAGATCCAAGTCTCATCATTGATGAAAGCCACAGGTCTGGGAATATTGAATGAGTAGACACTAGATATTGATTTTATGCACACATCTACTTGCATGCATTGATTTAATAGCTTGAGTGCATGTAGGAAATGGTGATCATGTGATGTAATAGAAGAATTTGTTTTATTGTCTATTATTCAGTACTTTAAATAGATAGGTATAGTTTTACAAACATATGTATTTAAAAATGTTGAACTAATTATTTTCAATTATTACTTGCTGTATTAAACGACCAGTAATAAAATTTTACCTAAGCCAGTTTGGTCCGAAGATACGCACTGATTTTGACATTCTTCGAGAGTCAGAAAATTGTTGCCGTTTCCTTGGCAACCGCCATATTCAAAATCTTCACATTCACTTAATTGTTTATTAAAATAATATCGGTTCAGTCTAGCTTTACAAGGACCTTTTATTTTCGGCAAACTGCAGACATCATTATTTTGATCTATATATTTGTAAAAAGATTTAGCATTATTAAAAATGATTGAATATACATACAAATGTTAAAACATACAATTAATTAAAAATTATATCTAAATTTAATAACTTATTTCATGTGTCAAATGATGAGAATATCTATAAATATTTTCTATACATAAAAAGAAAACTGTCTTTATTATGCAATAGTTTATTGCAAACAGGTGATAGTATGACATTGGTTTGCTATAATTTATTCCACTATATAAAAGTTACATTATAAAAGTTAATGACATTATTGTTAAGCTATTTATATAATAATTTCTGTGTAATTGAAATATTTTAACTTAAAATTATTTTTTATTATTTTATCCAATTGTTAAGTAATATATATATATATTTTATTACTGATAGGTAAATCTCAGATTATTATCCACATGTTAAAACAACCAAAAATGCAACTTCTCTTTGCAGATAATACTAGAAGTTCTTTGATTTATTGTGTTGTAAATTCTTTACAGTTACTTCGTGATTTCATTCATCCCAACTCTTTAATGCCACATTATCACAAATTTATGGATCTTAAAGCCTTCCTATATCACAATCTTCATTTGCCAAGTTTGAATTAAACAGGAAAGATAATATAAGAAAATAGATATCTGAACTAAGTAATGTCAGGTATAAAGACTTTTACCAACCCTCAGAAACTTTTACCAGAAAATGCAACATCTATCTCCCACTGACCCTAAACCTTGGATATCCCTTCCCTATATATCTAATACAACCCATCACATTACTAAAATTACTACTCCTACCTATCAGGTTGCTTGCACTGCACCTTCATTGTATCAGCTTCTCAATAATGCAAAGAATATCTTACCAACTGATCTTTATTCTCAAGCAGCCAGGAACCCAGTTGCCCCTCCGTTTACTAGGAGGAATCTCAGCCAAACCTGTCTACACATATAGCCAACACACATGCTTCCAATGCGTAAGCTTGTGGTTAAGATCTGTAGAGGTCCCTACCTTCGCATTTTCAACAGCACATGCTTTAGGTTTATTGCCTTAGTAAATATTACATGCTTATATAGTAAAACTAGAACAAATACAGATACACACTCAATATTTTTTTTAACACTTTTCTATAATTGGTTATTCCTTTGCTCCTTCATCTATTAACATTGTGTGCCCTGACGGTAATGATTTTAAACATGAAAAAGGTAAGGTATATCTCAGGTAACAAAAACTCTATCAATAGAAAAAAAATAATGCTTGCCCCTCTCAAAAAATGGCTTATTTTCCCTAATTAATTTTCTTATTTAAATTGTGTGTAAATTAGCTACAACAGCGCGCGCTCACACACACACACACACATATATATATATATATATATATATATATATATATATACCCATTTCCACTTTCCAATTTATGCTAGTCTATGATTTCTAATAGTCGAAAGTCGGCTAAGCACGTACTATTTAATAAATAAAACAGATTTTATGAAAGCTTTTCTCTATACGGTCTTCTAATATTTATGATTCGGGACTATTTTTTATTTTAGGCATATTTTGTGATCTCTATTAGTGTTGCATATTTACAAAATATTATTAGTTGCAGCAATATTTATAGAATCGCATATTTAACTAAACTAAAGTATACTACCAAAGATATCTTTGAGCTTCACATCTATATTTATTTAACTTGATCATCATATTTTTTCTTCATATTGGTACTACCATTGCTTTAATTATTGATATAATCTAATTAAAAATATCAATGTAACTTTAACCTCTTTTATACTCAACCTTTCAAATATTAAATAAATAAAACACCGTAGATTGATAAATATTACTTGAATTACTAATATTTCTACTTTCAATAATAATAACAAATAGGGTATGAATAATATCTATAAAATTATCAATATTAAAAATAAAAATAAAAATATATTGTCTACATAAAAGATATGAACCATATTTCATCACTTAATATCAGCTACAACCGTGAAAATGTTTTTTCTCCTTTTTAATAAAAATAACAATTAAAACGGAGATTTTACCTTATTTAAGACCTCATTGAAGAAGATAAATAATGTTGAACCACACTTTGTTGTTTATTTTAAGATCAATAGATTTACTTTTGTACATTATTAGTTTTTTTTTTTAATTTTGAAATCTACCAAACAATATTAGAATTATATTTTAGAAATAAAAATATATTTGACATGAAATAACTTCAGTTTTACGGTGCCATTATTCTTATTAAAATAACACTACTTCTCTATGTTTTTAGTTTCAATATTAAGTTCAAAACAACTACAACAATAACAGTAGATAAAACAATTTACATTGCATTTTAAGAATAAGTTGGGTAGCCCACTCAGTGCGAACCAGAGTAATCAATAGATGCAGTAAGGTTTGTGCTTAAAATCCATATCTAGTGCCTATTCATCCAATATACCAGACTAATTTCTAGCATGTGACATTCATGAATGGGAAGCTAAAAACTATCTGGAATATTGGGTGAATAGGAACTAGATAGGGATTTTATGCACAAACCTTAATGCATCCATTGATTACCCTGGTTTGCACTGAGTAGCGATACTGTATGAAAAGTTTAGGCTCTGTGTAAACAGCTTGTGTAAGCATAAGAATAGTGATCATGTAGACAAATTGCATATTTTATTCCAGTTTTGGCATTTATTTTAAGCTTAAATAAGTAATAGATTTTAAATGTAGTATTATTTAAGTTCTTAACTAGTGTTGAACTGTCTATTATGATTTTTAACAGAGAGATACAAACCTAATTCAAATATATCCATATATTTTAAATAGTAAACTTTTCATCCAACATCAAATTTTTTGTTGTATCAAGCTACAAACCTGTATTTTAGAAGCATTTTTTGTTATTCAAGCTTTTAGTAGATTAGCAGGACTGGAAGAGAATAAATAGGTTGTTCGGAAAAAGCATTGCAAGCAGGTTGTGTGATGTCTTTAAGTTTTTACACTAATCCTTATCAAAAATACACAACATCCCAAATCTGAAAACATACTAAACTAATGTCATCTCTTTATAACTATGGAAATAAATTGTCTTGGATTTAAAATATCAAGGTTTTTTTTCTAGTTTCAGTTGGTAGTTTGATAACACACAGAGAGGAAAAGTTATCTTTTAGTAAGATCCAAAACATATATGTGCACTGAATCCAGTTTCAAAACTTCTTCTTAATAAAAGCCATAAGACAGAAATTAGATTTGAAACTTTAATAAGTCAGTACTGGCTAGAGATATGATAGGCACCACATCTATAATCTATTGATTATTCAAGATTACATTAAATAGTAGTAAGTAGAGTGTCTCTTTTTAATTAAGTTCAACAATATCTTATTATCTTCAATTGGATGTAATATTTGCAGAGTATATTCAAAATATCAATGCTCTTGGAAAATTTCAGGATAATTTAACAAAAAAAAAATACCATGATATAAGAGTGTATAAAAATGATAACTCTTTAACAAGAGATGAGAACTTTATCATATTACAAATGTATTGTTTGGTTTTTATAGTCATAAAAGTGGTAAATCTTCTACTGTGAACTTATCACTAATAATATATATAAAGCTAGATTATTAACTGGATTTACTATGAGCTGGAAACGTGAAACTAAAATCCTAAAACAGTTTGCAATCTAAAAAAATGCCAAAGTTTAACAAACTTTGTATAAATTTAAGTCGTGGTTATGGCAGTGGAATATGTTAACGTTTACATCAAATAGTGGTTTTATTTAATAGGTGAAACATACAGTATTTCCACTAATTATTTAATAAAATTTTTTGAAACCCTTAAAAAATATTTGTTTTAAAATCGATCTTTATTAACTAGAACGTTCTACAATATCAAGCCAATATTATGACTTGAATATAACAATGACTTAAAAAGTGTATCGCTGACTACTTACTATAATGTTCCCGCAAGTTTAAATAATACAAAAAATATGTTAATATAGTAGCAAGCAATGATAAATTACAACTGATAATAATCTTGGTATTAATTTTAAAATAATATAAATCACTTATATTTCTTTTAAAGCTATTGATTAAATAACAACAATCTCAACTAAAGAAAAGTAAGTCAACTCCAGTCAACTTTCATTGAAAGCTTTAAAGTTATCAGTTAAAAATTATTTATATTGTTACAAAGAACATTGCAAGAAAGACACAATTTATAAACGAATTTGTTCTTATTGCAAATATAATCTTACAAATAATGATCTGTTTCCATCATTTCATGGTTGCATATTATAACAGACTGAACAAATAGTTGTATCAATTTTTATCATTATCTTATTACATATGAATAATATCAAATTTAAATAAAATGGATTTTAACATCTACATCCATATAACCTCAGAAAAAATCATCTATAGGATATATATCTTAATGGTCATTTGTTATTTACTATACCTTTATTCATAAGATTTGAAAATAATGTGTGGAAGTGTGGACATTTAATTAAATTTTTAGTAGATCTATTCAATATTTGTACTACATATTGCTACTTACAAAATACCCATTAAAATAGTTTGGTATCAATTATATAATCAATATATCATTACTTTTAATTCACTTGGATCTTTCTTGAAACCTCCACATTTCTAACTCATAAAAATAATTTGTATGCAAATTTTAAATTAAATGACTCTCGCATTTTATTAGATTAATGTTGCCATTTATTATAGTATAGCAATCTGTAAACAACCCAATAAGAAAAAAAAATGTTTTTTTAATTCTCTTATCAACATTTGGAAATGAGAGAATATTTTAGATCAAATTTTAAACACACAATTAATTTTTATCTTAGAAAAAATAACACACAATTAGTAAGATATTATTTTGGTAAAGCGGATTTAAATAACATTATTATCATATTTCTTAAAGATCTATTAATTTTTCAGTTTATTACACCATCGAAGCAATCTATATATCTACATTAAAACAAATCAATCTAGACAATAATATGCATCATTATATTGTTTTTGTTACTTATTCAGTTATCTTAAAGACAATATTATGGGTTTAAAATTATTTTTGTAGCTAGTAGTAGAGGTCCCTACTATCGCATTTTTATACGCATGTGCTTGAGGCTACAGCCTTAATGAATATTACTTATATTATTTTTGTAGATAATAGCTTTGTTACTACTATTGTTTAACATAATTAAATTTGTGGGTGTATAATTAAATTTAATAACGATGGCCAATTAAAAATGATTAATCATAAAGGACACTATTTCATCATATAATAATTAATAATTTAACGGCAATCTATTCAACAATCAATCATTCAATAATCAATCAGAAATATATATTTTTAAGGAGAATATTAAATTAAAGAAAAAACATTCCAATGAACAGTGACTTAAAATTTCATCAAAGAATTTGCTCTTATAAAGTAACACATAAATTACATATTTATTAATTTTATTCCTAGAAACATGCAACTTAAAATTATCATTTATATGGTTTATTTGTTTCTATACATATATATTTTGGTTATATATATATAACTGGACACATGTAGTATAACAGAAGTCCCAATTAAATAAATATTAGTGAACAATTTAAATTTAATCCAATTCCTAACGAATATATAATAAATACATTAAATCATATTAATTTACTTTTCTCTTAAAATATCCGATTATAATTTAATCTATTTTACATAAATAAATTAAGCAAAAAAAAAAAAAGACTATGAGTTTTATAAATATAATACTGAAATATGATTTTTTTCTCTTTTCGACTTGTGTGTAATCAAGTGTATCAGCAGTATGAAATAGCATGGATGGTTGAAGGTCGTGTAAAGGTCTGAGTTCAAACCCTACATATTAAATATAATATTGGTAACTATTATATATCACTGAATTAATAAATATTATTTGTTGCGTTAGATTTCACGTAACAAATTTATTAAATAAAATAGTTTATCTATATTTTAATATTATTAATCAATAATACTTAGTAAATATATAATATTTATCAGCTATTCTTTATTGACATATATCGTAAAGACAACTATATATATATATAAAATTTCAGGTAGTTAAATTTCAGATTTTTTAAAAGTTTTTTTTTTTTTTCAATGACAAGTTAATAGAAAATTTATTACTGTTTTGAGTACATATAGTTATTCATCTCCTTCTCCCTCATCTTCCTCTTCATTATTAATCTGGAAATAATGAAGTTCATAAGAATCTGCATTCTTAGCAACAACTCGTAGCCAATCGCGCAGGTTATTCTTCTTCAAATATTTTTTTGTTAAATATTTTATATACCTCTTAGAAAAGGCAATATCAGCTGTCAAAACAAGTTTTGCTTTGTTTCTCTCTATATGAATAATATCCCCCAAATTCTTAGTTTTACCATTAACTTTAATGCGTTCATGAAGAAATTTATCAAAATCTTCAATATTCATAATACCATCTTCAACGGGACGACTACAATCAACTGTAAATTTTAATTGAACTTTTTTCTTTTTGCCTTTAACCACTTTAGTGACTTTTGGTGGGGCACTTTTCTTTCCAGCTTTTTTCTTGGACGTCTTTGCCTTATCGACAACCATGATGGCGGATAAAAAGAGATTTTTTAAAAGTTGTTCACAATATTATCTTCTTTATAAAATTTTAAGTAATACTCAATTTTAAACAAAATTGATAATCGACAACTTAAAAGTAAATAAAATTTATTTAAAACATCGAATTAGATTTTCATTTTTTATAGGAACTATTTTGTAGACAATTCAATCCAATTGACATTATTTAAATTATAATACAGTATCCCAAATCAAAAGTAAAGCATAAAACATAAAACAATAATGAATTAAAGTCTTATTATTATCTATGTTTCCAGTTTACAAAACCAATTTGCAAAAAATAATATTTTTAATTATATTTTCAAAGTTTCCAATAATCCAATAATGACCATTTCCCACCTAATTGCATTAGACTTTTAACTATGATTACATATTTGTTTAAAAGAAGAGATGCAAATCGGGTTATATATTCATTTTTTTTTTTTCAGATATCGCCATAAAAAGAATTGTGAAAAAATATTCAAGTAATAAAATATATTTAACACTACGAAATGAAAAACATGTTATGCAACTTTATACATTCAAGAAAATATAAATGAATGTCTAAACAAGTCTAAAGATTCAGTACAATTAGATGAAAAATGCTAATTATTGGATTATTGAAAACTTTAAAACTATAATTAAAATATTATTCTTTGTAGATTTATTTTGTAAACTGAAAAATTAGATAGTAATAAGCTTTTATTTATTATTAATCTTTACTGTAATATTTAAACAGCATTAAACTGTTGCACATGGCTTTGGATTTTAATAATAAAATGAATGAATACTAACACTTCAAACACATGATAAAGTCTTTGGAAAAGATAGAATGGCCATCTATCTTTTCGAACCCAAACGCTTTTGTATGGGTGAATCTTAAGTGTTTGAAAGTGAAAGCGTGAAGATATTAAATAATCATTTTAAATTACTTTTACATGCTTGAATGAATGACGCTGGTGAAATTTACTAGAATTTACTATACGTCATTCTTATTTGAAATTAAATGTATGTAAATAAGTCAATTATTTTATATAGCACGATGTTTATAAACTGTAATATTTAAACAGCATTAAACTGTTGCACATGACTTATTTACATACATTTAATTTCAAATAAGAATGACTTATCGTAAATTCTAGTAAATTTCACAAGCGTCATACATTCAAGCATGTAAAAGTAATTTAAAGTGATTATTTAATATCTTCATGCTTTCATTTTCAAACACTTAAGATTCGTCCATACAAAAACATTTGGGTTCGAAAAGATAGATGGCCATTCTATCTTTTCCAAAGACTTTATCATGTGTTCGAAGTGTTAGTATTCATTCATTTTATAATTAAAATCCAAAGCGCATGTGCAACAGTTTAATGCTGTTTAAATATTACAGTTTATAAACATCGCACTATATAAAATAATTGACTTATTAATCTTTACATATATTTACTTTTGTAGTTTTTATTGTATTGTACTTTAAATAATGACAGGACACTGGATGGATATGCTGTAGAATAATTTGTCAGATCTTTTGTTTGCTTATATGTTTTTATGCATAGAGAGTAGGAAAGATATAGAAGTTATGTTAAAGATGTGCACAAAAGAAGGTAAAGAGATGAGAATTAAATATAGTGAAAGAAAAACAAAAGTAATGATGATAAATGCTGGGGAAAAAGGGAAAAAAATTATTGGAGGAGATAAAGTTAAATGTGATCAGAAGGTATAACTATTTGGAAATCATCTAAAGTAATCAGAGAAACTGCTTGTATGAATGGGGGAAAAAATAAATGAAGCAAAAAAAAAAGGGACTGGTAAATAAATTAACAGTATTTTCATATATTAAGTAGCAGAGTTAACTTATGGTAA
Organism: Epiperipatus broadwayi; assembly: GCA_028023455.1. Lineage (NCBI taxonomy): Eukaryota > Metazoa > Onychophora > Udeonychophora > Euonychophora > Peripatidae > Epiperipatus > Epiperipatus broadwayi. The sequence goes on from JAQFVV010014218.1 coordinate 11,240, forward strand.
TGATGTTTTAGATGTCAGTTTTAAAGGAGTGTTAGATTACTTAGAAAAAGTACAAAGAAGTAAGAAGATATGCATTAGAAGCAGATGTGTGTATGTCAAGGGAGGCAATTCAAGGAGAAATGGGAGAGTCTAGTTTTTATATGGGAGATGCAACAAAGCATAACGAAAATGTTTGGTAGATTGCAATTTATGGATAATAAAAAGAATATCCAAGATAGTATTTAATTGAGTGATGAGTAAAAGACAGACAACAATATGGGTGAAAAAGGTAGTGTGGTATGCAGAAGATTTGGATAAAGACATTATGTCAATATACTTATACACAGGTGGCATGATTGTGATAGGAAAACTGTTGAATGTTATAGGGGCAAGGAATAGGATAGAAGAATAGATGCATTAATAAAAAATAGGGTCTTAGAGATCGGAAGAGCTAGTATGGAGAGTAAAAAGAGTTTAAATATATATAAAGTAAATAAAATATTGGGTGTGACTTAATTTATGATAATAGCAAGGAAAGTATTTTACTATTTAAAGCTCCAACAGGACCATTAGCAACAAGGGAATATACACATAAATGGAAAAATGTGAGTGATTTAGTGTGCAGGTTTTGTAAGGAAAGCATAGAAAATATTAGACTTCTGTTAATTGAATGTAAATGCTTACAAGTAAAAAGGATATAAATAATGAAGTTGTGAGAGAATAAATATAAACAAAGTGATTATATACAAAATGGGTTTTTGCTTTTTATGCAGGATTTGAAAAAAGATAAGAGGAATTTAAATATAAAGGCTATAGAGTAAACAAAGATAGTGTTGTGAAAATGGGATGGAGCTGGATAGAGAATAATATAGGAAAAACTTAGGCTTAGAGAATGGAAAGGAAATGTAAAGTGGCTAACAGGTTTCTTCAGGTATAGTGACTGAGAGATTCCTCACTCCAAGAAAGAAGAAGCCATAGCGCATCGCATTGCTTAAGATTGTAAAAGAGGAGATACCTTGATAAGATTCCTATAAAAAATGAAAATCTGGTTTGCTATTTTAAATCTATTTTATTTATTTTTAAGTTATCTACTATCAATTTTATGTAAGATTATTACTTTAAATATATAGAGACAGTGATATAAAGAGCTGTAAAATGTATTTTTTTTTAAAAAAAAAGTCCATACCAGTAGAAAATATATCCATGAGAGAATTTGCTTAACATATAATTTGTTTAAATTATATATATATCAACCATTATCAATCCACTACAGGATGAAGGTCTCTCCAAGTTCAATCCATCTTTTTCTATCTTTAGCTTCTCTTCTCCACATCACCCCTGCACACTTTCTTATTTCATCCATCCATCCATCCATCTGACATGTGGTCTCTTTCTGGGTCTTTTACAATCTCTTGGAATCAAGTTTAAAATTTCAATTGTCCATCTATTATCATCTCTTCTAGTAATATGTCCAGCCCACCTCCACTTCAGTCTTTTAATTTTTTCAATGAGGTCAGTAACACCTGTTTGTTCTCTTACACATACATTGCATTTTCAATCTCTTCTTGTTACTTCCAACATACACACACACGCACACACACACATATATATATATATCATGAACAATGTGTGATATTGTACAAATACTTTAAATATAGTATGTTTAAAATTATCAAATAAATTTATAAAACAATAAATTATAAATTATTTTCAATAGTTAGCATATATAACAATACAAATGTATGTGACTTTTCTGTTTTGTGATCTCAAAATAATGACAAAATAGTAGATTACATGAAAATAAAACTGCATTTAGATGTAAATAGGATATATAGTGGCAAACACATGATAACTATACACAGCAATTCTATTAAATTTGGTTTATTTTGTTGGAAGCACAAAATAAAAAGTAATTCTCTAAAAATATATTTTATTTTAAATTATAATAATAGTGAAAAAGAACTACAGTAATATATAACATGAGCAGAAGTACTTTCAATTACTTAGATTGCAGATATTATTTTTTGAATTTATGCTGAAGAAGAAACAGATGTTAATGATTTTCCAAGAGCTGTATATATACTATATTAGCAGATTGTCTATTTGTTATAGAGTCTTTAAACTGATTTATAAGCTTCGCCTTCTTACTTTTTTCTTTCTACCTTTCTTTTTTTTTAATTTTTGTGTGAGATAAATTTAAGACTTTTTAAGGGCAAAGAAAACTGAAGTAGTATTAGATTGATGATATTCACTTTAAATTTTTAAAAAAATATTTGATGAGAAATACTTTATATTCCCTTGAAATATAAATAAATTAATGACTAATTACAAAATCCATCTTACTAAAACAAACAACGAATATTATTTATCAAATTATATGTGGATGGAAAAAAAAATCATACTTACGTGAATCGAGTTGTTTATTAATAAAACGATTATTAAAAAATACCAATTATACTATGGCAGTACAAAAATGCCACAAATAATCAGTGTTTAAAATTTATTTGATCATTAAAATCTATTACTTAAATTTATTCTGAACTGAGATAGCAAAAAATATTATATGAAGAAAGACATCATAGAGAGAGAGAAAAATTAAAGTGGTATTTCTTATAAATTACTTTAATGATGCTATAATAAATAGATAAATTACAAATACTGATATCCGCAGTTCTGAAAAACTCTTTGTTTCTTTTCTGCATAAATTTGTTAGATAATGATTACAATCTAAGTAAACAAATGAAGTTATATAAATTACACATTACATCTTATTTTTGCTAGTATTATAAATTTAAAACCATTATATATTTATATATATCAGAATGCTAGTGAGACATGTGTACAAAACTTACATATATCTGCATTACTTATTCTCATAATTAAAAAAATATGATCAAATTTATTTGAAATAAGAGTTAAAGACACAATTATTTAAGTAGTTTTAAAATGTACTTTTGTAAAAATAAAAATAAAATGAATGCCTATATTTTTCTTTTAAAAGATAATAAAACTATTTATTAAAAGCAAGTGGGGGAAAAGAATTAGAAAAAAAGACACTTATAAACTCTACTCTTTTTAAAGAAATTAAAAGAGTAGAATGTTAAAAATAAATGTGTAAAAATAAATGTTAGTGAAAAATCAAATATAAAAAGATTAATTAATTAATTTGGAATGCTAGTAAGATTTCTGATTGATAATAAAATCACCAATAATTGTAATAATTAAAATCTTTGTAAACTATCTCATAAAAGTAATAGTAAATTAATCTAAAAAAAGATTATTTAACATGCAATGTAAAAAGTAATTAAAAACAAACTTGAGTTACAATCAAAATTAAAAATAATGACATGGAATTAAAACAATGAGAGAGGAAGAATATAAAAAGTCACAGCTTCTATTATTATTCAGTTTGGTTTGAGTTCAGTTGAAGTTCCATTCGGGTTCAGTTAAGAATATTATTATTCAGTTCAGACAGAATGCAGAATGCAGACCCATAGTCCCATAGTTTTTCATTGAGAATTAAAACAATCAGAGATCCAGATATTCAAAAACTGAATCAATTATTGGTGCAGTCAACATCAGTGCAGAAGTTGCAAAACTAGCAACAAGCATTGCTAGACAGCCAAAGAAGTGTTCAACAACTTCATGCCCTAGTTCTCAGCTAAATTAATTGTACTCACTTGGAGCCAAATGTTCACAACAAATGCCTAAATCCTAAAGGGGACACTGCTACAAACTATCATTCTCTTCCATTGTTGAACCAATGAAATGAAGAGAGGTTCTGGAACTATCGATGGAACCAAAAGGTCAGCTAGTTGGAAAATACATGCAAATGAAAAACTCAGTAAAGATACTTTAAACAATTAAATATGCACTTGATTTTAAGTGAAATAAACTTTAACAAAGGATTATTATAACTATAGCCTAAAGTCATCATTTATATTTTCTTATATAAAAATTTATTATGTTATGTATATGTGTGTATGTAAATAAATAATAATGTTGCTTAATTGTTATTTGGTCTATTTTCTCTCTTGTCAGTGTATCACCACTAAATTAGATATATATATATATATATATATATATATATATATATATATATATATATATATATATATGCATGCATATTAAGAAAATGCACTGGATCCCTAAAACAGTGTATGAGCTAGCTTGGGATATTTCAAGTGCTAGATTTGTGGCCTGTCATCTGAAGCATTCTGGCTATATATAACATGATAACATGTGGTCAGATGTGCCCGAGTTGTATACTCAAAACAAATGGGGTGCTCAGAATATGGGGTGTTGATCAAGCAGTTGAGGAGTTCCATGGCCTGGAAACATGATTGTAGGCTTTGATTTGTATAGCCTTTATCTGACCGTAGGTATCATTAATAGTTAATCTATCAATAGCATTGCTACTCTTCTGCTTGAAGGGCTGGTCTATCACTGCAGTCACAAAGTTTACAAAATATAATTACAAAATTTTAAAAGTTGCAATAAATGTGCAACTTTGATGGACCCAGTTCAATATATACACACATTTATTTACTATACAAAAGATGTATATCCATGTTTCGGTTTGTTAATAATTTTTATCTTCATTTTGATATCTGTGTATTGTTAAATTTATTAAATATCAAAACTAATTTTTATTTGCCATTTGTTGTATAAATTTATTAGATTATCTTAGGTATGCTATACTTAAGGATTTCATACTTTAAATACAAAGTGTGATGTATATTTATGTATAGTTATTGCAAATTAGCTATACTTTATTCTATGTTTACCTCATGCACAAATGTATATAATAGCCTATATTTTGTTGATAAATATTGATTAGATTAGAATACATATTGCTTATTGAAACATGGATGTATATTACAGATTTTATAAAAGTACTGCTTATAGTCAGCCATATTTGAGACCCCTGAATGTGGATAATTAAAACAAACATATCTGCGGAAATTCCATATTATAATGTCTACAAAAGTATCATATATTGTAAGAATTAATCTCAGTCCAATTCTTAAAACATGTGATCTTAATAAAAAAGAGTCAGAAAAGAAAAATATTTTTTTTTAGAATCAGAAATAAACATCTTATAACTTCATCCCATATTGGCAGTTAAATGTATAGTTTTAAAAGAAATCCAGTGTAATAATTTAATTTTTCATTTGTATTTGTTTTTAAAGAAATTTTATATATTTTTTTGTTTTGTTGTTGTTAACATACTAAGATTATTTGCAATTATTTTTGCTTTGGTTTTATTGAATCTTATGGGATTTTATTCATATAAATTTATTTTTGGTTCAGTCCAAAGTGAGGTTACATATGATAATGTCTGCTGCTAATGCATGATAGTAGAGGCCACTTTACTTTTAGAAAGGTAAATGCTTGAAAACAGAAACGGTACAAATAATGAAGTTATGGAAGGATAAATATGAAAAAAAGTGATTATACAGAAAGTGGATTATTGGTTTTTATGTTGGGTTTGGAAAAAGATAAGGGGATTTAGAGATAAAGGCCATAGAGTTGACAATGATTATGTTGTAGAAATGGGATAGAGCAGAATATGGGAAAACTTAAGAGTGGGGAATGGAAGGCAAAGTGGCTAACAGGTTTCTCTGGGCATAGTTGCTGAGAGATTCCTGACACCATTTAAGGAGAAGTCACAGTGCATCACATCACATGGAGATACTGAGTATTTGTTTTTATTGTATTTAATGCAAATAAGGATGAATGTGAGTCAGGCTGATTATCATCAGCTAAATTACTTCATTCTTTGTTATACTATCCATTGAAATTTTTATTGCTTAAGTATGTTTGATTGCTTTACATTGTTAGATCCAATTCTTAAAGTCAGTTATGGATAGCGCTAGGTTATTACATTATTGATATACTTATTGTCTAATTTTCATCCTATTACATTATATATTGCACAGGTCAAATATATTTTCCACCCAACATGACCTGAATCCACGAACCAGACTTCAAACCAGTCAAATTAAAGAATTATATCAAAGACCAAACTGAATTCAAACCCAATTCTTGAGCTCAGATCAAAATCTAATGGACAATACATATTGATGGCACATGAGAGTATGCGCCATGAACTAACTCAATGGATGTGATGATTACTGAGACCACTTATCTGACTCTAACTAATGTATGATAAAATGACCCCAAATATTTCTGAATAAATTCACATATGTATATTTGGGTTGCCAATACAAACAGTGAGAATCAATATTTAAAACTAAATAATAAATAATAAACAATCAAACCAAGTATGTATATAAAATATTTAATAGTAAGAAAATTGTTGTTCAAATATTTATGATGAGTATTATAAGTTATCTCTAGTCTTTGGAGTGTGAATTACAGTGTACAATAAATAATGGCAGTTATACTCATATGCCAATAATTAATATGTAAGTATTTAAAAATATATTTATCTATGCCCTGACAAAGTAGACAAGTGTAAATAACAATACCCATGGCGTTTGTGCCGAACGAATTACAAACATTATTCATTATTTGGTACTTTATTTGGAAAAGAAAATATGATTCAAATTTTATGTAAGAAGGAGGTGAGATTTATTGTCTACACATTCATAAATCAATTCATGAACAACATGATAAATATGTAGAGTATAACTTCAATACTTAACAAAGAAAATTATTTAAATTATCGATAAATATAAAATTGTTTGATTTTAATGAAACCAATTCATTATGATTTACAAAGCAAAAGAGCGGGTCTTTATTTGAACTAAGAAATAAATGGTACTAACACATTACAAGCAGCAAAACAGATATGAAATAAAATGGTTTGTCAGTGATTTAAGAAAGTAGGAGGGTGGCTTGTATTCAACAAATCCTTTACGCACTACAAATGATCCATGGAACATGGGGAAAGCCAGATCAGGGCACAGCCTTGAACCTTTGGTGTTCCAATACAGCAATGAGTGAGGGAGGAAGTGATTTTTTCCTATATATTTAAAATATCAATAATATCACCAAAATGACAAACCCAAGAAGTGGGAGGATGGCTCGCATTAGCAACGTTCTGAATGGTGATGATATTGTGATCATCATATTTGATTAATAAAGCTCAAATTATATAATGAATGCTTAACGTAATGATCTGATCATATCAGATTAAAATCAAACTTACTCAGAGCAAATGTAATTCAATGCAATTATATAATTATAATAATAATTACCATTTATCATGCCCTCCCTGAACACAAATATAAAATACGAGATTTAAATTAAAATATATTTATTTTATTTTCCTTATTAACTTTCGTAAAACATTAATAAACATAATCAATATGAATAGATAATTTTGTGTAAATTAAATAAACTAGTCACGAGCATAGTGGTTATAAACTGAGCTAATAATACTTATCAGCCGTTGATAAAATAATATCAAACATTAAATAAATATTTCAACTCGATAATTAATAGAACCCTTATTAATTTAGTTCTAAAATTTAATTTAGTTATAAAATTTAATGCAATATTATTTTCCTAGGGTAAGTTTAAACAAAGGATATTTTTATCGAGTTGAAAGTATTATTGGCATATTATTGCAAATAAATGATATTAATAATCATTAAAATAAATACAATTAAAATTAGTTAAAACGAACTGCTATAATAGGAGAAAGAAATTTAACAAGATATTAATTTTAAGACTAGAGATAAAAGAGAATAGAGAATTACTATAACAAAATTTAACGCATTATAAAGTGAATAAAGAAATTTCAGGCAGTAGTTAACTTAAATCATGATTTGAAATATAGTTTATGAATAGACCAGAAAGTTGCTGTTTATAAAATAAAAGGTTACCAGTGTTTCCATGGTTCACTCATTTTCAGAGTCCGGTTGGATTTAGGAGACAATGTAGGTGCACACTTGATTCATGTAGTATTCATTTATAGATTAGTCTCCTTTTGGAGTTTAGGCAACCTACAATCGGTATTGAAATGTTCTAATTTAGCAGCAACATTTTGAAGATTTGTTGGAGAACTCTGTGATCCAGCAATCAGATTCCCGAAGTTAGCTGCATACCATGATGAAAATACTATTAAAATTTAAAATTAAAATGGACATAATTTCCTGTGACAATTCTTCTTAAATTAATAGTAATGGCTCCTTAGAGAAACTTTTTCAGGGTATCTATACCATTTCCTACAGTTTTCTGCCTATTCTGATTTTGATGCCTTAAGGCTAAAACTTTTACATTATTACAAACCAAAATTTTCTCTAATTGATTTGCGATCTATTCCTCCGATAAGACTTTCAAAGTTAATGAACTTTAAATTCATTTTCTATTTAGAAAATGAATGAATTTGTAAAATCTGAACAAACAATTTTAATTTAGGACCATCCTTAAAGTTTTAACTTATCATTTTAACTAATTAATAAAGAATGTAACTTTTAATCATATAAATTTGAACAAAATGGTAAAGTATGAAATAAAACATTCTGATGTAACAAAACTTTATAACGAATACATATTTAACTATTTGCAAATATGTACGTACTATCCTCATAATTAAAAAATATATATTTTCATGAATATTTTATCATGAGGTAATTAATAACATTAACAAATTTAAACATAAGATAATTAGTCTCAACAAAGTTTTAAATAATAGCTTCCATTTTAATTAAAGTTAATGTATATTGAAGACAGTATAAAGTCTCATTGCATTCAGAAATATACCTGGGTCTCTTTTTACGCGCGGACTTATTTAACACGATTTCGAAGTTACACGATTCGTGTTTTGCCGGAAGTCGAACTACGATAATGCGCTATTACTTTAAATAATAAATTTCGCGCACTTACATTATATTGAAAGTAATAGCACATTATTGGAATTCGATTTTCATCTTAGTAATTTCAATATTTTCAGTGCTTTATAATAGTAAGATTTTATACAATAATGAAATTAAAATCATAATTTCCACATTTTATATATACACACATTAAATTTTACAAGATTATAATGTAAATTTGTTCAAACATTGTACGTGTTAATTTTGCATTTTAAATCACATTCTGTTTTTGCTTTTTTTAAAAAAACATAATCAATTATTAATCATTTAGTGTCCACAAGTTTATTTTTAAAAGGTCAGTAATAGCAGTGGGCACAATTAAATTTGACAATTAAAATCTGATTTTTAATTGTAATTAACAATTTAAAAATTACTTACTGCGACTTGAAATTAATGTGAAATTTGATTTTTAAATGGAATTGAAAATTAAAGTCAAAAATAAGAATTTAATTTTTAGTTGTTAGTTTCATAAACAATTAATAAAATCATCATCTCAAAGATTAATTACTAATTACGTTGTCACCAGAATAACACTGTTACAACATGAGTGTGAAGTTGGCGCTAGTTGTTTGCAAACGAACGTGTTTTTTTGGCAAATAGCTATAATTTAAAACGTGTATAAAAATGTAAATTATGCATAAAAATATATTATTTGGAATAAAATTAAATATTATGGTTAAAAAAAGTTTGTCTTGTATCAATTTTTTTCAAATTTGAAATTTTTTATTAGTCGTATTTTATTTCCTTATTTTTTTTTTTTGCAGAATTTTAAAGTAATTTTACGTTGGTGCTTTACTTTTATGCGAATTTTGAAAAATCACAGACCGCACTCCCCTTTTTTCAATGTAAGTTATGTCTATTTTTGCACGATTTCATTTGCGCGTGTTTTCTGAGGAACCTATCTATCACGTAAAACGAGACCCAGGTGTATTCACTGTTAGTGATAGGGTTTGAACTGAGTTAAAGATGGAATCTCATGAAGCTCGGATTGAAATTAGATCTAACCACTTCAATATGTACATATTAAATTAAAATTTTATTGAATTCACAGATTTAGACAATAAACAAAAATATTCATTAGTAATTTAGATAATTTTTTAAAAATCTATAATGTACCTAAAGCAATGCAGGAACCAGTTAAAATGGCAAGATGCAATGAAAACTATATAATTCAGAAAATAACAATATAATTTAAAGGTATCTGAGGCAAGTAAATTGTCATTATATTTAATGTTTAAAAAAATTATAGTAGAGATTACAAAATATTTTTACTCCTCTAAATTTTGATTAAATCTTGAATGTTATAATCTATTATAATATTTATAAGTGAAATATTTAGGTTCTTTGTACGATGATATTAGCTTAGTGTTATCAGTTAGAAACTTGTAATATTCTTGTTTAAATTGTGTGTGTGTATATATATATATATATAGTGCATAAATATACTATACATGCATATGCCTAAAATACAGTATTTCTAAATTCTAAATTTAAAAATATCTTTATTGTAGATTTAACATTCAGTGCCATTCACTTCAAGATGGTTTTAATACTTAAAGTGTTAATAAAAACATTTACAATAAAATGTTATATAAACAATACAATTTAAAGGACTATAACCATGTAAACAATGAGAGATAATGTTTCCTTTGATTCTGAGAGGGAAAATGACAATTAATAATTGACATTCCTGAGGCTCAACAAGTTTTCTTTATTAATCTATAATTGCTATCTCACAATAAATAAGCTATTACAGCTTAATAGTAAATAATTGTTTAGGATCAGATCTGTCATTTAGTAAATGATGGTTTTCTGATAACATCAAACATAAAGTTATCTCTGATTGTTATATAGATATATTCCCTTAATTTTCATTGTTTATATCAGGGATATAAAACTTTATTTTTGCTAAGAGCCAGTTGAATATTTACAATATTATTCACCAGCCATACAAAATTATTGACTTAAAAATTAGTCTACTATATTTCATCAAACATTTAATTAATTAGACTAATCATTAGGGGTAGGTAACCTATTCAGTTGACAGGCCAATTTCAACTTGCTTTTTTTAATGAGAGTCATAATTTTTTGTGAGTTAAAATTGAAGTAACATCATTATTATTAATGACTGTTCTACATTAATTGACAATTTCCCCAATTTGCCTTGTAACTAATTTTCATGTTCATGTCATTATTATTAATGACTGTTCCACATTAAATGACAATTTTTCCAATTTGCCTTGTAACTATTCTTTATGATATATTTACATTTTAAAATTTATTTTTATGTTTGGGCAGATTAATTTTACAGCAGCTAGGATGTAGTAATTTATAAATACTTCTTTAGACAATGTTTTTAAGTTTTGTTTATTTTAAAATAATAATAATGTATTCACCTTAACAGAATTTTCTGACTCCCATTGGACGTTTTGTGAGACAAATCAATTACAGCTCATTTTCAAGTTTTTCATTTTAATATTTCTTTATTTCCCAACAATTTTATTGTAATCAGAATATTTTGGTAAATAACATTCCTTATTAACTGAAATACTTTTCAGTCATGTCAGGCACATTGATTTACTGTCTATATAAAAAATATATGTTAATCCATTTCTATTGAAAGACACAATTTTCTATGTCAATTTTTATTGTCTCACTCAGTAACCATTGTAATAAAAAAGTAAAATCATAATTTTATTTTCATGAATATACAATTAGACTGAAAAAAAAATGGCTGTAAAATCAGATGAAATATCCTTAGCATTGTAGATAAAATCTGTAATCAAATAACCACACAATATAAATGATTTTTAGAATACTTCATCTTTGATAATGAAGTAGAACTATTATAAAGATTGGATATAATTAAAAAATATAAATATTTTATTTTACTTAACTTTTAATTCAATATCTGAATTATAAACATATTTATGTAGAAGTTCTATAAAGTGTTATTTTATACGCATTATTGAAAATGTCCTGGGACTATATTGAAAGCCTTCAAGATCCAGTACTTGTATCCTACTGAAATGGAAACCTCCAATCCCTTTCCATTTCACCATCAACCTAATGACCTACTCATCTGAACTGGTTTTGAACCTATCTTAAATGTAGAAATGTCAAATGTAAAAATGTATATATATAAATCGAGCGGGAAAACTTTGCTATAATTGCCGCTTGAATGGCATCATCCATTTACTTATGAAAACATGCTATAATTAGACAGGTTTGATAAAATTATAGCGGAGAAATGCTCATAAATTATTATAAAATGTTTTATAAATTTTCAGTCAATTTTTAATTATATTCGCTATAATATTCGTATGTGGATGGATAATTTAAACCTTGGAATAACGGCAAAATGATTCATATATATTTAAGTTTAAATAAAAGTAATGTAAATGTTTTCCTTAATTTATTTAACGGTTTTCTGATTTAATGTTTTACATATATAGTTGAAACAAGTATTTTCTTTAAATTTGCTTTTTTTTAAATAAACAAATATGTTAAAAGTTATTTAGTTTTATAAAATAAGAATTATCTGTTCGCAATTAAAAATGAGAATTTTTGTAAACAAGATATCAATTAGTGACACACCCAGGTAAAAAAAGTAAAATCTGTTTTCTGATTGATTTTTGTTTGCAACAAAAGACTTTTTCATTAAATCAGAATACCGTTCCTTCTGCTAAGTAATAACACCTGAAAAGGAATTTAATTAATGAAAATGAATCAAGTTATATAGTTTATATATTTTGATACATTTTTTTAAGGAAATTAAATATAACACCTCGGAGATTTTATCAGTTGTTGTAGAAATTGAATTGTATTATTTTGCTTTAATTAAAAGTCAATTGGTCCCGAGGTTTACGAAATTCCAGAAAGGTGTTAAAGTTTAGTAGAAGGATATAAATAGGCCTTATTTTAAGCGGGAAGAGAGAATCCATCTTACTTTTGAAGAGAGTCAACAGGAGAAGTTTTATTATTGTTCAACCTTAACATGTCTGGCTAAAGTCAGGCAAAATTTTGCTGCTTTCCCATGATGGAACACCTAGTTCAATCCATCAAATGCCAAAGGAACAACCAAGCTTACACCAACTAAATTTGAAGATGCCATAAGCCGTAAAAATAATTTGCCCTCGTTCCGATTTCAATCCAGCTAAAGAAACACTATTTTAAAAAAATCATCTCCCAACTAAATTGAAGATGCCATAAGCCGCTAAAAGAACTTGCCTTCGTTCCAACACCATTTTAAATCATCTCGCAACTGAATAAGAACATGCCATAAGCCGCCAAAGAACTCACCTTCGTTCCAGCTCGAATATCTCCAGTTCAGCTATAGGAGAACTGTTTTAATATTATTTAAAATCGCAGAGCTCTGTGTGAATTTGAAAACAATCATTATTTCTTCAAAAACAGGTTAGCTAACCATATTATTGAAACTTCTTTTTAAATTGTTTTCCAAATAATCTTTAAATCCTAGAAAATGAAATACTTTTGTAAATTTCTTTATTAATTCAATATTATAAACTCTTTCTATAAATGAAATACTTCTGCTAAATTCCTGTATTAATTAATGTTTTGCTATATAATTTGATCACTGCAGTTATATTTTGCTTTTCTTTTGCTTATTTTAATTATTATTAATTATGCCTATGTTTCGAAATGGTGTGCATTTAATTATAGAATATGTTTTTAAAGATATAAATTTAAAATCTCCGTATTATTATTGATATAGCGTCATTTCATGGGCTGTTTCGAAACCCAAATTCATATTTTGTTATTTAGTTAATTAATTAATATAAATATAAAATGTGGCTTTTCAACCTTTAATTATTATGTTACTAAAGATGAAACTAGCCTGGAGTGTAATCCTAAGTATATTTTTTTAGTAAAGTATGCGTAAGTTCCTTATTAAATATACTTTTCCCCCTTTTTAGAGTTCGGTAGTTATAGATAACTAAAGAGATTGAACGGGATAAAGTAAAGTTTGTATATATATATATTCCTGTCAGTAGCATATCGTATTTCTCATGCTACAGAAGAGTTGGCTCTTTTGATCAAGCTGATGATCTAGTGTTCATTTAATATATGATCTTTAATTTATAATATCCTTCGGCTTGGCGGATGTGGGATTTATTAATATTTTCTCGTTGTGCTGTTCTTTTTGATATATATATAAGATGGAGCCACGGCGTTGCCAGCACATCTTCTCTTATGGGTAGCGCAGTAGCAAAGTCTGAGCTACAAGCCAGATTAGCATGTAAGTCCCCCGCCTCTGAACCAAATATGGTTCCCCATTAGCAGCATGATGACCGGTTATCGGGTAAACCGTTGTTTGTCACAAAAACCCTAAAACTATTCTTCCATCCGCAGAGCCACTTTATTATTATATTTTACTTGTGCCTAGCGTATTAGTAAAATTGTTATAGCCAACTCTTTCCTCCCTAATATGCAATCTTCGGCATTGAACCGAAGCATTCTTGAAAACCCGTTCGATCTTAAGCTATCTGGGATGCTTTATAAGCCCATAGTTAATATATAAATTGATTATAGTCAGATGTATTAAGTTTCACTCCAGACTTGGTTTGATTTTACGTAAAAGAGCCACTCAAACTGATTATAAAAGGACATAACAAATAAGTTAATGTAGTGATTAGTTGTATAGCAGGATATTTGGCTCCATTGAATCATAGCCACAAACCTATTTGCCAACATCAATTATTGTTCAAATAGTCTAGAGAATGTTGCTTTATAAATGAAATGCCTGTGTGCATTGGCCAACAACAATTATCAATAAATATATTTTAATTCATCATATATCCGTTTCTGTCTCATTATTAAATCAATCCAATAAACTAATTGCCCATAAGTATTCATTAGTAAAGCCCCTATTATTTAAATATGTTAGATTTTATCTGTGGAATGTCTAGTATTTAAGTTGTTTATATATATGTTTAAGTCCATGAGTCTTATTGTTTTCTCCAATTCGCTAGTGGGCCGGATGAAGAATTAAATCTTGTGTGCTACCATTGTTATGTTATCCATTGGGTGTTAGATCTGGTGCTTGGAGAGTGGGTTCGAATCCAGGCTGGTCCCTGACCTAAATCTCAGGCTTGACTGGGTTTGAAGTACATTTTGTGAGTTCCAGCTTGTGTTAGATGGATAAGCATGTTTTGACTGGCACACTACTAAACCCCTAAAAATATTTAACTTATTACATATATGTAAATCATATATTAAGAGACATCAGTAGATAGTTCATAGTACTAATGTACTTCAATTTGGACTGGAACACACTGACTATCAACTGTGCAATGAGTGCTGTTATAAAAAACAATTGAATAGACTGCATAAGTATTGACTTATAACAAAATGAAAGGTTTGACCAATATAAAACAAGAGCAGAAAATTTAACAGTATAAAGAGGGGATAAGAATATCAATAATGGAAAAAAATCAGAAATTAGATTAATGAATTTTATAATTCTTTCAAATGGAAGCTAGTTTAAATGTAAGATCATGTTTGCTGACATAACATGGCATTTTAAGAATCTTAATGACTTCTCTAATCTTACTTTGGAGGAGAATGTTATATGTGGTTAAGATCATAAAGTTTGATAAATTTACATTATGGCCCATATGCTCATTATGGACTAACAATGCTGCTACTGATGAGTATTGCTTAACTATAGCATATTTATTTAATTTAACAATGATGCAATCATTGCTCATTTATGTATAATGATCCCACAAATATACATCAAATTAATATCATGGTTTCAAAAGGTTCTGAAAGTTACCCCTAGGGATTAGCATAAAGATTAATCACTTTTGAAACCCATGAGCTTATAGAATTTTATATAGAGATTGTGGAGTCTTTTATCAGAGTATGCACAATCATCACATCATTGTTAGGAGAGTTGAATTTGTTAATGCAAATAAGTAATACTCATCATTTTTGGCATTCCACCACTCCATGCTATTTCTTAAATACCAGAATCATATTCAGATGTAATATTATCTAACAATGTTATGACTGTGAAGCTACTGAGATCCTTAAAAAGGCTATGTTATCTCAACAAACATGATTGTACATGTAAGCTACCTTACATTTCAAAAAGAAATTCAAAATCCACAAATCTGAATAGCTTTTGATTTTTTTATATCTAATATTGTTTTGTCTTCAAATTTAACCCTACAGATGTGCATAGAGTTCTTTGGGTAGCCAAAAATCACCCTCAACAAATATTATTTCTAGCCCTCCATTCTGCTGAAGAATACTTCAAAATACATAAAAACAATGTGTTAGTTATTTAAAAAGCAATACCACTGAACACATAGCACTTAGTAAAAACAAATAGTCTTTTCCTCTAAATATATATGTGCTGCTTTTATGACATCACATATAGCTGCGTGGACACCTGGACACATCTGCAAAACACTTCTACTTGTGCAGATGCAAAATAATTATTTGATCTTTTATTTGATCTTCTCTTTTGTTCAAAATTTATTTTTGGGTGGTCCAAAACAATCTGCATTCTCTTTGTAACTGTAATTACTTACTAATGACTTATTTTTCTCTCCCACTTTTCTAACACTGAAGTTATGTTAAAATTGATTTTATCTTTCTCTCTCAAGTTTTAACACCAGATTGAAATCTTTAGAATTGACACTCTTTCTTAATCTTTTAAAATTGATTACTTCTCTCTTTTTTAACACCTTTAAATAAAAAAGATTGGACTTAAATAATATAAAAATAAAATGTTTTTTTTTTAATACAGAAAATATGAAATTATTGAAAACCATTTGATATGTATTTCAATGTTTCAAGCTGTGTTCATGTATACACACATATATTCACATATATAAACCATCATAACTAGTAAAATCATATATATATATATATTGTAACCCTCTAAAGTGTGGTCAACTACATAATATCACCAAAACATCAGTGCACTGAGAATCGTAACCTCGATCACTGATCAATTCCCGCTACTCATTGTCAGCTATTAAGAGCTGTATCCAAAAGCATATTATGCTATCTATTTTATGCACCAAGGACCACAACCAACATCTGGAGCAACTTACCACAGACCAAACCAATGATCTAACATAAACTTTTATGATTTAATTTGATCGCAGCCAGGGTATACCGCGATGACCTATCATAGTAGTATGATAAAATACAGTAAACAAATTATAAGTGCAATGTTATTATGTTACAAACCTTAATTTGCGATTTTTATTGTATGAGACCCGATGGCAGACCATGTACAAGATGGCATAATTTGTAGAAATACATAATATTATGAAATTTTAAACCATCTATATGATTTTTAATACGAATACTAGTCCAGGTAAAGCCTTGCAATAAATAAACATAAATACTTGGGTTCTTTTTTTATAGTTTACTATATCACTGAGACTCTTTTTATACTGACAAATGACAATTTAAAATGTTAAGTAAATATATTCAATCATATCATTATTTGGGAAATCTGTTTACAAGTCTAATAATTAATTTATATTGCATACTAGAATCAACTACGCAAAGCCAAAATGATGGAAAAGGTAAATGGGATTTTATTGTACCTTACTCATCATAAACTACCAAAGACGAAAAGCATCCAAATGTTTTCTCAAAATATTACTAAACTTTTATATCATGTTGACAATAGTATGTACTTCATGTATGCTCTATCCAAGGTTTATGATTTCTGATTTTAAGAATGACACATAGTAACGGCACAGTAAGTTTAATTATAAATCAACGTTTATTTACAAATTTATGAATAATAAATAATTAATTCCAATGTTATAATTAAAAAACATAAATAAACAAATAAAATAAATAAATTATAATTCTATCGACTTTCTTCACTAACATATCATAGGTACGGTTTTAAAAACCTAATCATACCTTATTTCAATTTGATATAATGAATCTTGAGCAAATTATACTAAATTCCACATCAACTCATGAAATATTTAACGTCATTTCCAGATTCAATAAATCCACACCGTAAAATTATAATAATATAATAACTAATATTATATCTGTAAGATTTAGCTATAATGTAATCATTAAATAAAATGAAAATGTAAACTTACACTCCGGTAAATAATAATCAACCGACAGTTAATTATTATGAAGTAACTTGAATAGAATGTCCTGCTACAATTTGATGATCTAACTTGTAAATTATACTTACAAATGGAAGAAGATGATTTAGCAGATCAACTAAAATACTTTGCCCAACTTATCTATGAAGTAAAACATATTCCTGTGGATGCGTTCATCTACACATAGGAATTAAGTAACACTAAAAGCTTTGTGGATTTATACACCACCATAAAGTAATACGTATAATTACACAATTCCGCGGATTAACCACCAGCGCTGGAATGAATGTAAAATACAAAAAATGGCAATTAAATAATCTGCGGATTAACCACCAGCACAGATTAATGCCTTTCAACATTAAAAAACAACATTACTATTTACCTCATATTAAAGTGCAAAATCATCCTCCTCAGTTATTCTGATCATTCAGAATACACTAACACTTTAGCAAATGTGGGTTCTTGCATAATAAAATGTTACACTAATCAGGACAACTAATGTACTAACTTATCTTGCTTAAAATAAAACATGTGTAATGCAATATAAGTAATATTAGCATAGGAATATAAATCTGGAAAGATTCACATAATACCTCACAAAGTTTGATACATCTCATGAATTCATTTAGTACTTTTCAAGCCCTTTTCGCAAGCGCTATTCTCTTGAATAAGTATTTTATTCAACCCCTATTAATTTAAACTTAATAAAATATAACTTATGAACTTCACATGCAAGTTCATATAACGATAAAATTAAAGTAATGAATTATTCGTCAAATACATAAAATCTAACAGGTGTGTGTGTGTGATATAATTTAAATGTATAGCATTTTATAGTTCAACATATGAATTTTAGCAGGTGTGTGTGTCACAAATTAGATTGTATAGCATTTTATAACGACAAATATGATCCGTGAAATCCATGTACGATGTGTCAAACAATAAATGTACGAAGTAATAGCTATAAGTATAGTTGAATTCCATACATGTAATTTTATCCATTTGTGTTAGTTATCATAATCACTATTAGATTAACGATTTACGTGGCTCCATAAATAAGAAACAATTTCAAAACATGACAAGCAGAATTTAAATGAAAATGTTTTTCAAAAGTTATTAATTTCTACATTTCTCTATTAAAAATGTTCCAAGTTTCTCACATCCATGCTAAATATTTATTTATCCACGTTTAAATCTAGGAATAACAATTATAGCAATTTATTTAATCATTCCACACTGACGATAAAATTAGAAAATAGCTTTGATCAATTATTGAAGACTGTTTATTATCCAAATGACAAACAAATTAATTAGCAAATATATTACTGGCATTATAAAGTTAAATATCAATCAATACTATATTTTTTATTAGAATTTGAAACGGAAATATTAAACTATGTTGATAACTTTAACATTTTACTTTAATTTAAACTTCTTTTTTTTTAAAAAACAAATTTTCATATTTATAAAACTTTTGTAATTAAAATACTTATTTAATTTTTCCAAATTGTAGAACAATAAACATTTTAAAACATACCAAATTCTTGCAATTAATTCTTTTAAACTGGGAAGCTCCGACATTTTAAATGTAATATTGGGAAATTATTACCGGTGATTTGATCCACTTGGCCAGCTGACTTGAACAGACTTTTAAATTTAGCAATTCATCTTATAATTAAATACCACGATATTATTTTACATTTATAGCAAATTTGTGGTAATCCGTTTACTTGTTAACTATTTTAAAATAAGCTTATCAAATTTACACTATTTGCCTTCTTACCATTTTCTTTTCTTCTCTCCCTCCAAAAGCAAAACTAACAGACAATCTGCTCTTAAATTCTCGCTCTTTTCTTTTTTTACATTGAGACGCATACGTAATTACTGTATTTATTTTTAATAATTTATTTTAATTGAACAAATGGTTTTTTTTTTAATTCAATAAAAATAATTTTTAAGATTACTTTAAACAAATGTAAATAAAATATTATATTTTAATACTATTTTACCAAATTTAATGTGTTGTCAAAATTTTTAAAAAGTTAAACATTCTGATATGAATTAGTATATGGAACGAATCAACTTTAAGTTTATTAAAATACTCTAAGAGAGTAATCTGTTCAAAGTGCAAATCAAGCCAATCAAATCACCAAAGAAGACAGAGAAATTTTTTAATAATAGTTACATCAATTATTATATTTTATGCTAAAATATATGGTTACAATATATATATATAAACAAAAAAAGACTTATAAATCCAATAAATAATATTATATTTCAACCAGAGGACTGGTTTTCATCAGAAAGAAAAAAAATACACAGTAAAATGGCGATAATCAAAAATTACAGATTTGGTAAAAGATTAAAAATTTAACAAAACCCCCCTGATTGTTCACAAAATCTAACACAGAATATCTACCCAATCAATGACAAAATTAAAAAAAAAAACTACATTCTTTCCTAATCCAGCTTAAATTCTATTTAAATTAAAATAAATATAAAAATAAATATAAAAATAAAAAATCCAAAATTAAAAATTAAAATATACATATGTACATACATAGAAAAATTAAACTATGCTCACATACAAAAAATAGCTGTGCTCACAATAATATTCCTAAAAACTAAAATACTTATACATTTTAATCAAAAATTATAGTTAGTGCAAAGTACAATAATTTATAATAACTAATTATTTATCTATAAACCAATTAAACACAGATATTAAACATCCATATAACCAATCTTTACATAAAAAACCTCATATAAGAAAATTTTCACATAAAAAACTCACATATAGAAATCATTTAGGAGACCAGGTAACCCAGAGATGTAATAGTTCCAGTGTTCAAATTCAATCCATGTGGTTCTAAGGTCTTGAATTTAAAAATAAAAAAACTCTCCTTTTGTTTCCTCTCCCTTGTAGAAGAAAAACCTTCCTGAAGAATCACTACTTTTAAATCATCAATTGAATGATTCGGTAAGTTAAAATGTTTTGAAACCGGTCTATCTTTATTCTTATGCAAAATGTCAAATCTATGATTAGTCATTCTGACATGTAAACTATTTGCTGACTCACCTATATACTGGTTTAAACATCTACAACACTCTATCAAATATATCAAATTAACACTTTTACATGTAACATAATTAGGAATATACCATTTGAAATTACAATTCTTAGTACTAAAGACCACTTTTGTCACAACAATATGTTTACATGTAAAACATCTTTTATCTTTACATGGAGAACATCCTTTTTCCTGTACAGAACTACTAATAAAATTTGTTTTGACAAGTATATCTCTAAGTGATCTATGTTTTCGATATACAGCCTTAAGTGGATCAGAAAAAATAGATTTTAAATAATCTGTGGACTGTAATATGTTAAAATGTTTTGCCAATATCCGGTTAATATTAGGTAAATCTCTATTAAAAGTAAGAACCAATGGTGGAACATCTAATTGTTTTTTACTCTTTTCAGATAAAAGAAGTTTCTTTCTATCAATTAAAGAAGATCTCCTTACTGCATTATCCAACAATGTCTTAGGATACCTCTTATTGAGCAATCTATTATATAAAATACTATTATTTTGTTGAAGAAATTTCTCATCATTACAAATCCTCTTCATCCTTAAAAATTGACCATAAGAAATATTAGCCTTTAAATGTTTAGGATGGTTACTATAAAAATGTAGATAGTGGTTATTATCAGTTGGTTTTCTATATACAGTAGTAGTAAGAACTCTATTAGTGTAAATAACTTCAACATCAAGAAAATGAGCAATTGATTTTGAAAAATTCATTGTAAAATTAATATGTTTATTAAAATTATTTAAATAACTTAAAAAATTATGAAGTTCAACTTCACTATGTGGCCATATCATGAAAATGTCATCTATATATCTAAGCCAAGTGTGAGGTTTCAGCTTAGCATTATCAAGTATAGAGGACTCTAGTTTTGACATAAAAATATTTGCATAACTTGGTGCCATCTTTGTACCCATTGCAGTACCTTGTTTCTGTAAATAGTATCTAGAATCAAAAGTAAAAAAAATATTTCTTAAAACCAAATACATTAATTCAACCATAGTAGTAATAAGACCATGATCATACTCTCTATCTTGTAAAGCACGTTTAATAGCCTCAATTCCATCATCATGAGGTATATTTGTGTATAATGATACAATATCCAAAGTAACCAAAAAACAATCAACTGGTAATTCAGATTTAATATTTTCTAACACACAAAGAAAATGAGTAGTATCTTTAACATAAGAATTAAATGATGGTGGAATAAATTTAATAATATTATCAACATATGCTGACATATTTTCTGTAGGACTACCAATACTAGCTACAATAGGTCTGCCTGGACAACCAGGTTTATGAATCTTTGGCAAAATATAAAAACTACTAGGATGAATTTTGGTTGGTACTAAAAAGTTATATACATTATTATTTATAAGACCCCTAGCTCTCATATCTTTTAAACTAAAAAGTATACCCTTGAATAATGAATTAATAGTGGTTAGTGAAATAGGCTCATAAAAAATTTTATCATCTAAAAGCTCCAGAGCTTTTTTAACATAATTATCTTTATTCATAATTACTATTGATCCACCTTTGTCAGCTGGTTTTATAATAATATCCTGTCTTTTCACTAAATTGCGTAATGCATTCATCTCTCTCAATGTTAAATTACTCTTATACTTACTATGTTACTAATTATGTTACATGTAAAAGTGTTAATTTGATATATTTGATAGAGTGTCGTAGATGTCTAAACCAGTATATAGGTGAGTCAGCAAATAGTTTACATGTCAGAATGACTAATCATAGATTTGACATTTTGCATAAGAATAAAGATAGACCGGTTTCAAAACAATTTAACTTACCGAATCATTCAATTGATGATTTAAAAGTAGTGATTCTTCAGGAAGGTTTTTCTTCTACAAGGGAGAAAAAACAAAAGGAGAGTTTTTTTATTTTTAAATTCAAGACCTTAGAACCACATGGATTGAATTTGAACACTGGAACTATTGCATCTCTGGGTTACCTGGTCTCCTAAATGATTTCTATATGTGTGTTTTTTATGTGAAAATTTTTTTATATGAGGTTTTTTATGTAAAGATTGGTTATGTGGATGTTTAATGTCTGTGTTCAATTGGTTTATAGATAAATAATTAGTTATAAATTATTGTACTTTGCACTAACTATAATTTTTGATTAAAATGTATAAGTATTTTAGTTTTTAATGAATATTAAAGTGAGCACAGCTATTTTTTGTATGTGAGCATAGTTTAATTTTTCTATGTATGCACATATGTATATTTTAATTTTTAATTTTGGATTTTTTATTTTTATATTTATTTTAATTTAAGTAGAATTTAAGCTTGATTAGGAGGGAATGTAGTTTTTTTTTTTTGTTTGAATTTTGTCATTGATTGGGTAAATATTCTGTGTTAGATTTTGTAACCAATCAGGGGGGTTTTGTTAAATTTTTAATCTTTTACCAAATCTGTAATTTTTGATTATCGCCATTTTACTGTGTATTTTTTTTCTTTCTGATGAAAACCAGTCCTCTGGTTGAAATATAATATTATTTATTGGATTTATAAGTCTTTTTTTGTTTTTATATGTATCTCCTTTGGTTAGTTTGTTATATATTAATATTTTGATATATATATATATTGTATATATATATATATATATAATATTTATATATATATATATTGTAACCAAATAACTATTAATATTCCTGTCTCTATCTCACAGTAATATTTCATTAATAACCAAAACATTTAACAAAATGCTATTAATACTTTACACTGACTCGAGTTGTGAGACATATAATACTATTTCAAAATTGAAAAACTAAGCTGTTTTATGGCTGTATTCATTTATCAACATCAATGAAAAATGAAATAATAATCATCATCTAGAAGTCTAAAATAAAACATAAGGCCAGAATATTTCTATACACAAAAAAAAAAACTTTTTTTTTTTTTTTTGACTACACATCTCAATTCCATCTCTATTAAGACTCCTTCCATCTCAGGTAGATAGTATTATCTTGAGCTCTCAGTTGGGAAACCATTGTAACCAAATAACTATTAATATTTCTGTCCCTATCTCATAGTAATATTTCATTATTAATTAAAAAAATTAACAAAATGTTATTAACACTTTACACTGACTCAAGTTGTGAGACATATATACTATTTTAAAATTGAAAAACTAAGCTGTTTAATGGCTGCATTCATTTTTCAAAATCAATGAAAAAATGAAATAATAATAATCATCACCATCATCATTATCGTTTTATTATTATTAATAAATAGATTAAATAAATGAGCTTAATGGCCATATATAGAAATAATGGTTCTTACTATGTTGTTTGTGAGATATATAGAAAGACATGACTGCCATCGACCATCTGATAAATCTATAAATCTGATAAATCTATAAATCTATTGTGCTTAAACCGAGTTGATAACATATGTGAAAATATTAAGTGAGAATTTATAATACTAAAATCTTATAGTTTTTATTTGCACAATTAAAGTATAAGGATGTTGTTTTTCCTTCATACAAGTGCATATGTTATAAAGATTATACCAAGTGGGTTTAAACCAGGTACACTATGAATAAGTATATGATATAACTTTATCTAGGTTGAGACAGTCTAATGGCACCCAGGTAAAACACATAAGTAAACTGAATAAAAGAGAAATAACCATTTGATTTTCCTTTTTTTTTTAACTTGATGATATTTAATATTTAATTTTTGATATTTTGATCAGTTACAAATAGCACCAGTGTGCGACTACAAATGTGTTTTATATATGTGAAAAAAAAAAGGAAAAGATGATTCTTTGTTGAAAGAATATATTATTAGAAATAAATATAATTTCACTGTATTTGATGCTATTTTGGTTATACAGTTTTACTGGCTAGTATATTTTGAATAGTTACAATGGTTTCAAATGTCTGGAGTCTTAGTTACAAATGGACTAATAGTTATTTGGTTGCAATATATATATTCTAACAAAAGTAAATTATATTACTAAATGAATAAATTTTACTAAACGAATATCTTAATATATTCGAGATTTCTAACGGAATTATATTTTTACTAAATGAATAAGTTTTGGCTAGGGATTCTAACAAATTGAATTATTCTTTATCTAAAAAAATGAATTACTTCAAGCTTATTATGGGCTTGAAATGTTTATTAGGCTTCCATGTTGTAGCCAAATCTAACTAAAAGATATTTTCCTTAATATTGGTTTTTGAAAGATGAAAATTTTTTTAAATATAAATTAACTAAAGATGCATTTCTTAAGTATCAATTAAATATGCGATGCATCAAGTATATATATTCTAGTATAATAAGTATAGATTAAATAATTTCTAAGTATAGATTTAATATAATAATTTCTCAAGTGCAATGTATAGATTAATATATTTCATGCGTATATATTAAATGTAATCTATTTCATGCGACTGCGTTACAAGCCAATTGTAACTAAATAAAAATCAATTTTAACAAATGAAAAGTTATTCTTTATTCTGTTAATGTTATAAAAAACTTATTAAATTAACATAAAACGCATTTTGCAATCTCTCGATCGGTTGTCTACATTGTATTTCAAACAGAACTAAACGATTGGGAGAGCTTACAAATATCACATATATTATTGGATAGTTTGAGCTAATTATAACTTTACTCTAACCAATGAGAATTTTATTCAAATGGTCGCACATCCACGTTATGGATTGATTGTACAATATTTAAATCTCTATGGCATTTAAACACTTGCAACTAAATTGCATGCCAATTATAACATTTTAAGGATAGATAGATGGATGCTTAACCATTCCCAGCTGACACTATTTCTGAAGCTTACTGGGATGATGATGATGTTACAGAACATTTATAATTTTAATTGCCAGGGCGCCAAATTGCAACTCTAATAAAATATAAAGGTTAAATCTCAATTCAATACTCTTAGTAATAATATTTCATGAATGGGTTAATACATAATCGATTTAGAGAACACTGAGAATGCATTAAAATTGACAATATTAATATCTTTAAGAATTCCACGTTATTATCAGCGCATTCCCCATTCACTATGATTAAAGCTACAATTAAATTTTATTCTAATTATAAAGTTCTATATTCACCTTCACCTTCCTGATCCACCCCTCCATCAACTTCACATCCATATGTCTATTACAATATTATTTATTTGACTGTTAAAATTTACATTTTTTTTACTAGCTCATTTCTCTCATTATAATCTCTTCTCAGGATTTTTCGAATAATTAGGCGTGGAAATTGAATAAACTGCTATAGATTATTGGTGAAAAACACTCCTCTCTGGATCGCCTCCAAGGTGATCTCGGTTGTCTTTAATGCAGTTTAATATTTATTTACATTAAAGCTCGAATATTTTAAGCTTATTAAAATCT
This sequence comes from Epiperipatus broadwayi, assembly GCA_028023455.1. Classification (NCBI taxonomy): domain Eukaryota; kingdom Metazoa; phylum Onychophora; class Udeonychophora; order Euonychophora; family Peripatidae; genus Epiperipatus; species Epiperipatus broadwayi. The sequence goes on from JAQFVV010014218.1 coordinate 37,674, forward strand.
TTTAGTAATACATTATAAACCTATTCACTATTATAACAAAATTATAAAGAAGTGCATCTAGAGAGGGGTTTGAATACAACGGGTGGGGAAAGGATTTTATGCCCACCCCATTGCACTCGCTATCACTCAATAACTATCTCTATTCACAGTTTATACTTCAATAATATTAAATTATTTGGTAATTTTAAGTATCTAAAATTAACATTTTAAATAATTTTGCTAAATATTAGTTACGTACATGATAATTCAAATATTAATAATAATATATTGATGTATGATTGGATTGGAAATATCTAGATAATAATAACCCACAAAAACATTAAGACATACCAAATTTTATTTAAAACAAATAACAAATTTTATTTGACAAACTATAATTCAATACAAAAACATATACATTATATTTACGCTTTCATTTTATCTTAAATATAGTGAATACCAATTTCTTCCCGTTTTCAATGCTTTCTCTTTTATTTCTGATTTGTGTTAGAACTAATTTCTCCCCTAATTAAATTTAATATTTTTATTTAACGAATCTAAGATTAATATTCCCTCGCAAATTTCTTGATCTTATCCTATCATCCTGATCAAACATTCTTTTGCCCTAATCTTTACAACAGAGATATGTTAAAAATAATAAGACTAAGTCATTGCAAATAAATCGGCATCGAGATCAACCATCATCACAGTGCACACTCTCTATGCTCATGTTCTTATGACTCAATAATATTTTAATAATATTACCTTTCCAGCAAAGTTCTCAGCTGACCATGTAAATATTTATTAAATAAATTTATATACGCATTGCTTACACTTACGCTTAAACATTCGTAAGTTTTATTTAACCTTTAATTACACCTTTATTAACTATCATTTTTGGCTCGAATGACAAATTAAATCTACAAAACAATATTCAAATACGCCAATCACACATACATTATCTGCATTTATTCTGACATTAAATTGAGTTTGCGACCTGGTATCCGATACTTATAATAATGCTTATTACGGCTATCTCTCATACACACGTAAGGAATATCAAATATTAATATGAGGCAGGCAGTGACCCGAATAAGAGAGAACCTTTTCACTAAGGTTGAGATATGCTAGGATTTTTTATCGCTAGGCATACAAAAAAACATAGGTATACCAAATACCTCTGAACCATCGAAATAAGAAACCTTCTTATGGTGTAGAGAATACTCAAGTGGGAAAACTCTTCCACTGGGTTCAAATACTTTATGAATATAGCATAAATCTTAGTGAGCTAGACTTCACTGGCTTTGTGGAGATCTTTGTCTATCCACACACATACAGGCCAAAACATCAAATCATACAAGTAAAACTTTCACAACTTTAATATTCTTGCAAATTACTGCACTGGAATATGAGCCCATAAATTTTCCAAGCATAAATCAGCTTGTTTATGGCCTTAAGTCTATGATAACAATAATAATAAACAATAAGAAATGTGCATAAAATTCTCAAAACTATATGAGTGCACTTTTATAAGAAAATGATGATGATGTAACTCAATAGACAAGCAATTTATTTATAAGTCTAAGCATTTGACAATAACTTCTGATGCTAATAATAATATCTCTAAGTATTTTTTTTAAATTGTTTGTAAAGCATTTTAAATAAGGCATATCAGAACGACATGATATAAATTTCACCTACCCCCAAAATAACAATAATAGCAAAAGCATTTAAATAAACATATATAAAATCATCTGATATCAATCTCTACCCCCAAAATAATACAATTGTAATTATAACATGAATTAATTTTAAAATAGATGATATACATGATACACTACAAAGAAAAAAAATTCTTTTTCTTTTTTTTTATATTAAATGTCCTACACACATGAAGAGTGAATAATAAAAAAAATTATACTTATATAAAGTTCTTTGGCAAGGGTCCTCCAATTCCTGGTTTCCATTTTTTTCTTTGTTTCTTTCCTCCTTAATCGGTTTATAAGAGCACATAAATCTTTGTAGCAAAAAGTTCTTTTGATAGGGTTTGATTCCTCTGGCATTATATATACGATTTGTATGTTGTTGAAAGAGTTCCTCAATTTTAAATTTATGCAGATTAAAGTTAAATAGCATTCATTTAAATTTTTCACAATATCAGTCTGTTTTTGATTGTCTTTTTTCATCTTTGAATTCATTTTATATATTTAAATTGACTTACATATACACCAAACTTCTGAGTTTTAAATTTTACTATTTGCTGATACAATTATGATTATAGGTTAATTCCTGGAGATTAAAATGTGTGCCAATTTAAAATTTATTCACTACACATTGTCTTTTCTTAAGACAATATTAGATTTAGCCAAGTTATTTTTAAGAGACAAAAAGTAACAATAAACGATTTTTAAATTTTATAGCACAGTTTTCTCTAAGTCAGTGAAAGAAAACATGCAACAGAAAAGCTTCAAAAAACAAGAGAGTCCCTCCCCTTCTGTTAACATAGAGGTTTTATAGAGAAAATCTGTATGGTCATTTTCTTTTCTTAATTAATTGACTTGTTCCCTTTTCTTGATTAATTTTAACCTTTTTGCTCTTTTAAAAAATCAGCCAAATTCCAATCTGTATTTTAAACAGACAACCAAAATTAATTCTACAATTCAACAGCTATAATTTCCAATTAATTTTTGACATTTTCACAGATCATCATCATTAATGGTCCATTTAAATTTTTTGATGAGATTTATATTATTTATATGGCTTGATAATTGAGTAAGTAATATAACATTTGAAACCCACACCAAAAGTAAATAACAGAAAAAGCTTTCTTACTTTTCCATTAAATAATGAAACAAAATATATTTTGCAGCCCAGTTCAAACTCAGACTTTGAATTCAATTTGGCTGCTAATATTAAACTAATTAAAATGATTTAATTTCTTATTTAAAGATTGCTTTACAACATGATAAGAAATGATTATTGATTATGAATTTTACAATCAAAATCTATAATCAGATTATATACACATACGTGCTGCATATATACATTTCTTTAAATTGACCAATTTAATGCATTAATCTTTATTTATTACAACTATTCTACCTATATTATTATTATTTTTTCATTTACTTTCATGAACTATTTATTTCTCACTTAGCATAAAATAATGTCCATTCATTTTCACTCTCTAATACAGTTTTAATAGTCACACATCTTTTCCTTTTTCTCAGTCAACCCATCAACAAATGTATAAATTTTGCTTTTCTAAATATGTTTTTAATATTAACTTGACCCATAAATAAAACTAAAATAATCTTTTGGATAGAAACATTTTAATAATAACTTTTCAGATTGCTTACTAACTCAAACATACACAATCCTTATAAATATGGGTTCGAACTTGGTCTTGGCTAAACTTTTTCTTATTAAAAAAATACATAAATTATGAGGAAAATTTGGATGGAACCTTCTCTTTCATAGTTAACTTAAAAAAATGGAGTCTTGGACAAATCCAAGGGCTACAATATATATATATATATATATATATATATAAACTTAAGAGTGTGCTAATAACTCTAAACAAGCTTTTTTTTTTTTATTTATGATAAATGCTTACTACAAGAGAAGGCATTCAAATCATTTTTATCTTGGATTGTCCCCATCCCCAGACCGGTTTCGACCTATTAAGTTTCAACCAGTAAACACCTAAACATTCACAGTAAAATATAGTAATCAATATTTCTGACTGCTGTCAAAGCAACCTTCACACCTTTTAATAGCAAGAATGGAAATCTATTCTTACTAATGGTCCATTGAATATATATGGACAGTTAAAGCTTGCGACTTGACTACAGAGTATGAAATATTGATACAATGAAGTTTAAATAAACCTCTTTAAACATGAAATAAACTGTGAATGTTTAGGTAGTTACTGGTTGGAACCTAATTGTATCATTATACCAGATTAGCTTTAGTTACTATTTCGCTTATTATATATATATATATATATATATATATATATATATATATATATATATATATATATATATATATATATATATATATATAATTACTAGATGCTTGGTAAAAGCAAATTAAATGATATGAAAATCTACAGATTATTAATATTATTAGTATTAAAGTCATAGAATAAATTAGTAATGATAAGTATATAAAAATATATTATTAGGAAAGAACAAAATTATAATTTGATAGATATAAATTGTAATATAAAAAGTTAATAAGTAGACCTAGAAAAAATGATTTACAGAGTTTACAGCTACAGACAACTATTTATATATGCTCAAAACTTTAATTCTTAAGTAGACTGTTAATCTATTTAATATATATATATATATTGTTCTCTTTCACTAATAAAACTCAATTGAGGAGAGAGAGAAAAAAAGTTTCTCCCCCTTTCCTTCTAAAGTGTTTGTAGTTTGTAATATATATAATATTACAAATTGATGTCTGAATTTTTTTAAATAACATATATATATATAAATAAATTTACTTCCAACTTACCTGATTCCAAAGACTGATCATCTGTTAACATTGCAAGTTTCTTCACACTCATCTAATCTTTCAAAATTATTTTTATTGCCAATTCATAACCACTATATATAAATTCAACACATTGGTTGCTATTTTTATCAAAGTAATAACGCTGTGTATGAGGCTTTACACAATCCTTGCACTTTTGGTAGATTGCAGATAGCTTTATTATATATATATATATATATATATATATATATATATATATATATATATATATATATATATATATATATATATATAAACAAATACAGAAGAAAATATTAATAAAAAAATAAACTATATATTAATTACCATATTTAAAATATTGTCAACTTATAACTAAAGATGTACATGTTTATTTATAGATCTATTACTTTAAATGGCTATACACATGCAGTCTTAACATGTAATCTATTCAAATTTGGACATCATTCATTTCTAAAATAATTTATTTACACCCATATTAGTTTTATAGTATTTCTGCTAATAGGATATGACATAAGGGCTTTATAAATAAATATAAAAAAAACAAACAGTCATAGCATTTCCTCATTAGATAATGAGGAATTTAACAATATGCAAGCTATGGTAATAGATGTTGACCCTAATGGTTTGGTAACCAAAATAGTTAAGAAATTATAACACATAGGAACAAAAATAAAATAAACACTCACATAATTAAAAGATTCATATCTAAAATAAAAGACACAAATATGGATTGGACATATCATTGAGTCAACCTCTAAAAAATCGTGCATAACATTAAAAAGTCCTGCAAAGGTTTGCAAATTGTGGAAACTGCACGCTTATTTATTTTTGACATTTTCCCAATCTGCTCATGAAAATCATGTAAACTGGCCAAATGAAGAAGAGCAAGTATTTTTACAGATAATTGGAAGAAAATAAATATAAATGAATTTTAAAGTTTATTAGAATTTAATCTTGATTGAAGTCTATAAATAAAAAAATGAAATTTCATAACTGTAGAGCAAAAAGATGAACATAAATTTACAATGATTTTATTATCTGAAACAGATTTCAAAATATATTGTAAGAATTTAGTTTGAAAATATTTCAGAAAGAAACAGACAATGAACCATAGATGAATTACAGCCAATTAGACAGTGCATTGATTGCAAAAGAACAATTACTGATTTTGAGGTGCAGATGTGCATTTAAGCAATATAAATCATTGAAACCTTAGAAATATGGAATAAAATTTTGGACAATTTGTGATAACATTACATTTATATAATTTGAAGATATCGATTGGAAACAGTAATTATCAAACAATAAAGAAATCTAGGTAAATATGCATCAAAGGTTAATAAAAGTTACAGAAATCTTTGGTTACAATATAATGTATAATAACTATTTTCTTTCTATTATCTTGATAAATATTTGCTTTTTAAAAATTGTGACTCCTGGGAATTATTACCAAATATAAGCCAGAATTGCCAACTTATTATTTCAAAAGTGCATAGCTATAGTTTTATATTATCCTATAAAAAAAAGAAAAAAAAAACTCCGACAATTATCATCATGGCATCCTGAAAGAAAATTAAATGCTGCTTTACCTGTCAATCCCTTCCCAAACCCGAAATTATGCTTAATTATAAAAAATCAAAAAGTAATCTTAGATACAATGACAAAAACTTACAATATCAAATAAATGATAAAAAGATATCGACTTATTGCATTTTACAAATGATCTATGAAAATGTTATGAATATATGCATCATATGATTGCCTCTAAACTGCTATATGCAAATGACAATGAAAAAAAATGAATTAGGATAAAGATCAGACTTCAGAAAGCAAAATAGAAAATAAATAACTTAAACATAGAGAAGAAGACAATGGACTTCAATTGCTGTAATATCTGTTATTCAAAAAAAAAAAAGACAGAAAAACACATACAAGTATCTGAATATAATAATAAATGTGGACGGAGGAGATGGAAGAAACATTCATGTGTAGTTTTTTTTTTTAATGCATTAACTAAAAGTTTATGTTTGCTAAAAAAATATCTTTATTTTGGTTAATTTTTTGATAAATAAATTCGTTTGGTACATATATGTATATTGGTGGCATAACTGTCCAAATAACTGGATAGTAAGTAATGAAAGTATATTTCAGGTAGATCAAGAATGAAAGTTTCTAGATATGGAAATAAGCTTGCCGGATATAATTAAACCATGATTAGCATAATCTATTAGAAGAAGTGTAATATAATACTACACACATGGGCAATTATAAATATTTAGTATCCAATAAACAATATTATTATTTCCATATTAATTGATCATATTATCCTTGAAACAATTTCAAGTAATGATGATATCATAGATTTTCATAAATTGATCGTAACGCTATATAATGTGAGAGAGGGAAAGAAATGAAAAAAATAGGGTTCAATTATATATTCTTTACACTTTGCATTGTTATTTTGGTGACACCTGCTTCCAAGACATAAGTATATATTTTATAAAAGATTGGGTGTGAACTCAATTTTACTCATCTTTTTTAAATCATCAGGAAATGAATGATTATAGAAAGGAGCAACCGACTATTGTATGTAAATCAACTTTTTAATTAAAAATATTGTTATTATTTAACATACAGCCTTAGATTTTTTCTTGATTCAGTATTCATTTTATATATGAAATTAATGATTACAGGAGTTGAGTAACTTATATATGACTCTTAAGTTTCCTAATACAGAAGAAATATGCAACCTCACTAAGTTCTATATTCTTATAATAATGAAATATAAAAGTACTTGCAAATTTATGGATTAGTTACTGTAGTTTGAGAATAAAAAAGATATTCCAAAAATCAATATTTTTTAGGAATGGGTATATAGTTATGATAATACTTCTTAATCTCTCTCTCTC